>WSTG01000778.1:0-13943 GCA_019616325.1 Ceratobasidium sp. 394
GTAGCGTACTCCTGTTTGTTGCTGTGACATAGTTTCCCGTGTGTCTATGGATCACAGAACCTGTTTCGTTTTCCTTTCTATTTCTGTGGTGAGCCACGAGTTAGGTGAAGTTAGCCTTATAATGTTATGACCCGCTAGTTCTCTGATCTAGTGGCTAACGGTGGCTCGCTGTTCTGTTTACTGTCTGTGGTGTCTGTGTATTTATTGCGTATTTATTGGATTTATTTGCTATGTACTAGTCGGTCTCGGTGTGGTGGACAAGATAAGGCTAACTGAGGGCCTCAGTCAGCCTTACTCCTACTTATATACGTTGTGGATACAGTGAGTCACAAGTTCCGCAGTCCGCAGCCACAACAAGGTCACGTGTAACGTCGATGCCCTATCAGGTGTCACTGAGACTGTCATGTGTGTGTTTGTTAATTAGTAATATGTGAATACTTCTCGCTTGTTTTGCGGCTCCGAATCTTATAAGAGCCGCGCTTAATCCTAGGGTCATGTGACTACCTGCTTAGTCACTCGCTCCTCGCTCCTGCATTACATGGGAGAGATATTGCAGGAGCGAGTTACGTAAGCGGTGGTAACCACCGTAAGCGCCAAAGTCATGTGATCGGTAAAGTCAATCAAATGACTTCGGATAAAATACTATAATTACTTAATTAATCCCCTTAGTCTTGTGGTGTTGTGCGCCAAGCTATCAGGCGCTTAGTCGTCATGCACGCGGGTCATGACATTGGTGGCGTGGACTCGTTTTCCCTTTGCCGTCGTTCCTTGCTCAGTCCAGCGCCGTAGGAATTCGTTGTCGTCTGGGAGTGTTGCATCATTGGTGGTGGGAGGGGAGGTAGGGTGCATGTAGGTGTTGCTGCGGTTTGGGCCTTTCCCTCCCTCTGATAAATCTCCCCTTGGTTTGTTTATTGTTTTTCTTTGGTCATGTGATGTCGTTCTAGTCACGTGATGGCGCATCTCCAAGGGGTGCCCTCCCTCTCCAACCCCTCCAGTATTTCGAGATAGTGAGGGTCATGTGATTTGGTCTGGTCACATGATTCCTTGTTGTGGTCACATGATGGTATTTTGTTTGCACTAGCATGTCCTGCACACATGGCCCTTCGTCGGGGTTCTTATATCTTGGTGAGGTGGGTACCTCTTGCTTCATCCTACTCCCATGCGTTGCTTCACTCGTAACTACGACCCCCTTTCCTGCACTTGTTGGATGCTCCCGGATGGGGAGTACTGCGAGTATTGCGATGCAGTCTGCAACGCTGCCCTTGAGGATTATGAGGGGAAAGTTGGGGATTGGGTAACTTTTACCCTTACAAGTGAGTTGTTTTTTCTTGTTCTCTGTTTATTTGTGTGCTGATTTGCTTCCTCTGTAGAAGCCAATACCCTGGCTATGGATATGGAGGAGGTCGCCCATGTGGCAGCCTTGGCTGAGTTCTTCAAGGAGGGGAGGGCGCCTACTCCAGATCCGAAGGGTTCCTCCTACTACTGGGAACCCTCTCCTTTACAAAATTTCTTGGGGGATCTCGGGGACGAGGCTCCGTGGTTGCAGAAAAAGGGGAGGGAGGTTGTAAAGGGTAAGGGCAAAGGTGTGCACCCTAAACCCTATGACCGTGTTTCGAAGGCGCAGGGTTCTCTTGGGTTTTCTAAGTGTAAAAGGAAGTAGAAAGAACAAGAGTTTATTATGGCGTATCTTCAAAATATTTGGGGAAAGGGAAAAAGGGTGATGGTTCTAAGTGGTCTGATTTCCTGGCACTTCCGGAGGTGGAGGTAGGTCTAGGACTTCCATTAAGGCTTTTTTGATGTTGTCCTTAAGCTCCTCTTCCTTTTCCCACTCTTCCCAATCAACTAGGGTGGAGCTGGCTTCTGCTGCATTCGCTGGGGCTGGATTGGTTAGGGAGAGGGAGGACATGCTCTGCTCAACCGACCCGTTGTCAGAGTTACCTTTCCTAATGTCGAGCCAGGCTGTAAAGTCCTGTAGGGTGGCCCCCTTGTTGGCCACCATCTCATACATTTCTTCATCCGTCACTGTTTCCAACTGCCCCCAGTAGCAACTGGGGGGCATGGCGAAGAATTTTAGGGTCTCCTGATAGACCCTATTCCAAACCTCCCCTTCGGCTACCCAGTCCAGAGTTCTTTCTGTTTTGACTGGGGGGCTGTGTGCCATCCTCCTTTGTCTAGCTGCCTTCATGACGGTATCTACATTAGCGCCTACTTGGTTGTCAATTACGTACATTTGTGTGCACCTCAGGGTGCTCTTTGTCTTCGGGGGTTTTGAGTGGCACCACTCCAGTAGCCCTCTCTTCGGATCCAGGTAGGCTCATTCGGCTACCCAGTTCTTTTTGTGGCGCTCCCTCTTGGGGATGTAGTCTAGGGTCACTTCTGGCCTCAGCCTTCTTGTGTACCTTTGTGCGTCCTCCAGGTCGTAATTGGTGGTTCTCGACCTGGATGCTATTTGTATTCTGGGTAGGACAATCGGGGCCCCTTGGGCGATGCCCATGGATGGTCCTGGTATGTAGTAACGGTTAGCGGGCATTATGTCTGTGGTTATTTGAGCAGTAGTGATGAGAGTGGGTAGCTGATCAACTTGGATTTTGTAGGCTGTTCCATGGTCCTTTTATACTCGTCTCTTTCGTCGTTTGTTCTTCTTTGTGTTATCTGTCGAGTCATTTTTGAGTGACTTGACCTCTCCTGGCATTGGTGCATTGGGCTCCCTGCTGCGCAGGTCCTCCAGCAAGTCATTCATGTTGGTGAATTTCTTGGCCCACTCTTCCATGTCCTTGATTGGGTTGTATCCCTCCCATCTGATTCTGTAGAATAGCTTTCCCTCTTTCCATCTCCAAGACACAATGTGGTTGATCTGCCATTCCTCTTCTCCTTCCTTTGTCTTGATTGGCAGTGGTTGAGGCTGCCGTCTATGGAAGGTGTTATCTTCCTTGTATTTGGTCAGCAGACTGATGTGGAAGACATTGTGTATCCACATTGTGTCGGGTAGTTTGAGTCTGTAGGCATGGGAGGATATCTTCTTGATTATGTCAAAGGGTCCTCCTTTCCTATTATCCAACTTCTTGGATGGTTGTTGTGTCGTGATGTTCGTTAGTAAGAGCCATACTCAGTCCCCTACTTCAAACTCCTTTCCCGATGGTTCTTGTGCTCTGTGGAGGTTCATTGCCACTGAGACCTCTTCCCAGACTTTCTTCATCTTATTTGCTATTGATTTGGCAGCCGGTATCATTTGGTCTCCGGCTTCTCCTTCTTGAGGCGGTAGCCATTTGGGGTTTTCCCCATATACTGCCTGGAAAGCAGATATTCTGGTTGCCAAGTTCTTGTGTTGGTTATGACAGAATTCAGTGATTGGCAGCCACCTTGCCCAATCATGTTGTCAGTGGTTGCAGAAGGTTCTAAGGAAGCCCTCCACCCATTGGTTCATGCGTTCTGCCAATCCATCAGTTTGGGGCTGGTAGGCGGTGGAGAATTTGGGTTGGATTCATAGCTTCTGGTACAGGGCTCTCAGAAATTGGCTATTGAATGTTGGTCTGCGGTCTGATACCATCCTCGTTGGGGTATCATGTAGCTTCCATACTTCCTTGATGAATATGTCTGCCAATTCCTCGGCATTGGTGGATCCCAGGCAAGGGATAAAGTGCGCTTGTCTGGAGTATTGGTCCACTACTGTTAAGATACTATCATATCCATTGGATACTGGTAGCTTGATGATGAAATCGTACACAATGTCCTTCCATGGCCTTACAGGGTTTGGCAGGGGCTTTGTTTCGCTTGAATTCTTGTGCCCCTTCACCCCTCCACAGATTTCGCAAGACCCTACATATCCTTTCACTTGGGTAATCATTCCAGGCCAAAAGTATTCTGCAGATAGGAGTTTCACGGTCCTCTGTTCTCCTTGGTGCCCGGTAATAGGATGATCATGGTAGGTTTTCAACAACCTCTCTTGGATGTCCTGGTCTTCTGGGACGTATATCCTTCTGTCGTAGTGGAGTATTCCCTCCTTAATCTGGTATCTGTCGAACTGTTTTCTTACTGACGGCGGTAGGGACTCCTTTCCTTCTGTGCTGGATATCAGGGTCGTTAGGGATTTGTCTTCTCCTTGGGCCTCTCGGATGTCGTCCAGGAGATTTTCTGTGATATTGGCCCTGAACCCTATAAAATTTTCTGCTGGGATCATAACCTGCGGTGGGATCATTTTGTCACTGTGGTCATGTCTTCTTGACAGTGAGTCTGGTTTGTTGGACATTTTACCTGGCCTATATTCAATGGTGAAATTAAAGGAGGCTAGAATTGTGTGCCATCTGGTGTGCCTCCTATTCCAAACCTGGGCTTTATTCCAAAACTGGAGGTTCCAGTGGTCTGTGTAGACCGTTACTGGGATCTCTGTGCCTTCTAGGAGTAATCTCCAGTGCTCCAGCCCCCTAATGATTGCCAACAGCTCCTTGTCATGAGTGTCATAATTCTTTTGTGGAGGGGTGAAGCTTTCCGAGAGGAAGGCTATAGGGTGTAGCCTGTTGTCATCCCCTTTCTGGTTGAGAACTGCTCCTAGGGCTACTCCAGACGCATCTGTGTCCATATGGTATGGTTTCTTGGGGTTCAGATGTATCAATACTGGCTCCTTGCAGATTTCCCATTTGATCTCTGCGAATGCTTCGGCCTCTTCTGGACCCCAAGTCCAGGGTGCCTCCTTCCTTGTTAGGTTTGTTAGTGGTTTGGCGATTCTACTGAAGTTCTTCACGAATCTGCAGTAGAAGTTGGCGAATCCTAGGAACACCTGTACTTGTTTGACCGTGGTTGGTTCCTTCCATTCTTCTACCGCTTTTACCTTTTCCTTTTCCATGGAGATCCCTTCAGGGGTGATGATGATACCAATGACGCTAGTGCGTGTAGTGTAAAACTTACACTTGTGGGGCTTCAGGAACAGGTGGTGTTTTCAGAGTTGGTTTAGGACTTCCTTAACATGCCTAGTATGTTCTTCCGCCATGTGGGAGAAGATCAGGATGTCATCCATGTAGACTACCACATAGTCGTCAATGATATTGTGGAAGATCTCGTTCATGAAGTGCTGGAATGTTGCAGGACTGTTCTTTACTCCAAAGGGCATGACTAAGTACTCAAACAGCCCTTCCTTGGTATGGAAGGCTGACTTCCATTTGTCTCCTTCTTTGATACGGATGTTATTGAAGCCCCAGCGGATGTCCATTTTGGTGAAGATCTTCGCATCTTTCAGCTTCTTGACTAGGTCCACTTGAATGGGCATGGGGAATTGGTCAGGTTTGGTGATAGCGTTTAGTTTCCTGTAGTCTACTACCAGTCTGAGTCCTCCGTCCACCTTATTTACGTAGAAGCAAGGTGACGCAATGGGGGACGTGCTTGGTCTAATTTTCCCATCTTTTATTTCCTTATCTAGTTATTCCTTGAGCGCCCGTGATTCCGCCGGGAACATCGGGTACATTTTTGTGGGCTTTTATTCATTTCCTTGATGGTCTCCCCTATAGCTTCTAGGGCAGCCTGGTTCTTATTTATTCCGCTGTTCAGATGGTAGGTATTGTTTTGGGCGCCAACCGCTGAGTCTCAGGCCTCTTGCAGTGTTTGTCGCACTGCTTTAATGGCCGTTTTAGACCTCACAGATGGTTCCGTGCTTCTCCTAATCTCAGAGAGGGTAGCTCGTTGGAGAGTTATCAACCCTTCCCTGATTGCTTCCATAATCAAGATGTTTGGGTTTGGGGCTCGTGGCTGCATTGACCTGGTCCTGCTTCTGGGTCTGGGGGCATGTCCAGGAGTCGGTGGTCTTGTGTTTATTTGTTTAGCATGGTCTAGCATTGTGCGGGTTAGGTTTTCGATCTCCTGGATGGAAGTTTCCATCGGGCCCACGGTGCTGTCCTCAGCAGGGGCCTCCGTTGCTTCTGTTTTGCCTGCAACTGGTGGTGGGGGTTCACAGAATAAGGGTATGGAGCGTTGAGGAATGGGCTGTACCAGTGGCGCTTCTGGCATAGTGCCCGGCATGTTGAGGTGTGTGATGTCGGGGTCTATTTCTGGTGGCGGGGGTTGTTGTTGAGCTGCTCGGGATGCCACTCGACTCACTGCCCTGGTCTGGTAATGTCCTGTTGTTGTCTGTTGTGACATAGTTTCCCATGTGTCTATGGATCACAAAGTCTGTTCTGTATGAGCTACGAGTTAGGTGTAGCAAGTTTGCCTTATAATGTTATGACCCACTAGTTCTCCTGATCTAGTGGCTAACGGTGGCTCTCTGTTCTGATTACTGTCTGAAGCTGTTCTGTATTTATAGTGTATTTATTGTATGTCTAATACTATATACTAGTCGGTCTTGGTGTGGTGGACAAGATAAGGCAAACTGAGGTACTCAGTTCGCCTTAACGCTACTTATATACTTAGTGGCTGTAGTGAGTCATCTCGTATTCCGCAGTCTGCAGTAACAAGGTCACGTGTAATGTCGATGGCCTATGAGGCGTCACCAAGACGGTCACGTGTGCTTGTTTACTAGTTACGTGTACTCACTACTTGGGTTATTTGCGGCTCCGAATCTTATAAGAGCCATGCTTAATCCTAGGGTCATGTGACTATGCTTAGTCAGGTTGGGAGTCAGGTGTGCATTACAAGAGAGAGATATTGCAAGCCTGACTTGGGTAAGCGCTGGTAACCACCGTAAGCGCTGAAGTCATGTGATCTGGTCACATGACAAGTCGGGAGTCGGGTGTGCATTACAAGAGAGAGATATTGCCAGCCTGACTTGCGTAAGCGCTGAGGTCATGTGACACGTAAGGTGCTTCAGATGACTTCAGAGAAAATACATCAATTAACTAATTTATTCTCTTGGTCTGATGTGACTGAGTCCCTACGGTATTAATACCCAGTCGTCATGTACGCAGGTCATGACACTTAGCATACGCTCTTTGTTTACTGTTAGTATAGTTCCTGTAGACTGGATCTATTTGTATGTACAAACAGACCGATGGGTATATAAGGCCCTGTCGGTCAACTGTTTAATGCATCTCTTACTTACATCCCCAACTTTTAATCACATTGTTTTGATTAAGCCCTTGAGGCTTGCCTTGGTTGATAAGTCAGTAATCAGCACTGTAAGACCTGTCAATCGCTAAAACCTAAGTCGCTCTAAGTCCCAACCTAAACTGTGGTAACAAGCTCCAGTATACTTTAGCAGTTCAACTTGCGTGACTGCCATCGCTGCCAGTCCCCTTAAGAGCTTAACTGACCATGTGATTAGTTTAAGTCTAGCATATATCTATTATCTCCCGAGACATTAAGTTGTACTCTAGGACTCGATCTACAACACCCACAACACTTAGTGTATAGGACGTGTTCGCCTCTGACAAGGCTCACGACTATATACTTAAGAGCTTCAGGCCCTGTCTTCTCCTATTCTAGGCAACTAGTTATAGGAATTATCATACACCTCAAAGAGATCAATTTGCCTCTGTCAACTGGTAAATATCTTTGAGTATCCTTTCCCAGGTTCGTGCATACAACCGGAACCTGATCCCTCACACAAGCACCGACATCCATAATCGTGTATTCCCTTGGCACTTACATTTAAGTCTTAACACCTACATGACCTATAACATCTATGGCCACTTTCTCATTGCATTCCCCACACCTGGCCCTGGCACTGGGAAATTCACTGTTGATGCATTGAGCTGGATATCTGACTCTGTGCTCTCACCAAGGTCATTCATGGCCAATGGCAGTGCCCACTTGAACTGCAAAGAAGTTGAGCAGCAGTGCAAGAGCCATGGTGTGCAGCCACTCAAGATGCCCCCAAACACACTGTGGATGAATGGACTTGCCAAGGGATATGTCAAACTCCTCATCAGACACCTCAAACATCTGTGCTCACCCACAGTTGGGGAATCCCCAGAGGAAGACTCAGACCCAGCCTCAACTCCCACATCTTGCCTGAAACACCTAGCTACTGCTGTTGCACAGCTGAACAACAGAGTGCTCCTGTCATTGGGATATGCCCCTCACAAGTTGCTCACTGGGCAACTCTTGGCCAAGTGGAGAGTCAAAATCTGACACAAGCTGAGTAGTTCCCCAAGTTCATGAGCCCCCAAGACTGTAGACATCAATCTCACCCTTATGTATGCATTTAGGCAGGATGGATATACATGAATGCTAGAGCATGCAAACTGTCAAGCCTGTGCCTTCAACTGGAAAGCCAGTGTCACCATGTTCCAGCTGGGAGACATTGTGCAGTGATACAATGTGTGATGGGACAAAACACATAGTAGTGCAGCAAGGAAACTTGTGCCCCATTGGTCTGGGCCCCTCAGAGTCTGATCATGAGCACTCACCTAATACGAACTTGAGGACCTACACAGCAATCTCTTCACCAAGCTGCCCACACACATCTGCTCTGCCCTTTCATCCCTAGCCTGTACTCACCCCTCATGTCCTATTCCAACAGCCTCAAGCATGCATGTGCTGTCAACTCCCAAGCCTCACATCCCATTGTCACCATCCCTACCACCAAGCTTTCAGCTACACTGCACCCCAAAACCCACTTCCCACTGGCCCACAAGGATGAGACTCAACCACCCAAATAAATACTAGAACTGTTGTTGCAGTGTACATAACTAGCTGAGTTAACAATTATTATTCCCCTTGTATTCAGGTCCTCACTCTCCCTTGTCTATAGCCCTGCTCCTTCTTGTTGGTTGTTGGAGGCATGCCCAGGATGGGATATCCATGTGGGTGGGGGGGGGGGGTACCTGTAGTGGGTGATCTAGGGTCAAGGTACTCAGGGGTAGCCCCTGAGGTCATATGTCATGTGTGCTCGCGTTGAATTGCATTCTCTCTCCCACCCTTGTGTTGTGTGCATGTGTCCAGCAGCTCATAAAAATAGCAAAGAATTGCTAGATTGCAATGGTGTGATTCATATCATGAGGAAAATTCATGCACATGAGATATGGCTAAAACATAGGCACTTAATATCATGGCAGATTTTTGGCAGGGTGACACCTGTCAACAGGCCAATAATTCTTACTTTGTTGCTGTGAATACATGCCAGTGTAACTAAAATGGTGTTACACTCATGTTGTAACCATTCTGCATTGACTATCATGCATTGGGATGGGGCTTGGTTGTTGGAGCCACTATGGGACAATGTATGAAACCTCAACTGTGAATGTTGCCACATTCTCATGAGCTATAGCTCATTGAATGCACAAAATCCTGGCAATCTCAATGGTATATAACACATGATGTGAAGAAAAGGTTACACTGTATGTGGGGTTGATTGATGCAAGCAACAGCAGGATTTTGTGACATCCTGCTGATGCAGATGCATGAACCATAAACACCACCACATTCAACTGTGTACCGGCTCATAGACACAGTCAAAACTGCCTGATTCTAATGGTGTGCTATACACTGTATGGGAAAATTGGGTGCATTTGGAAAATGATGAAAAATGCATAATTAATATCATGCCACATGTTTTGCTCATGCTGGGCAGCAAAATCAGTGGATTGCCCTTCATGTAATATGCCATTTAGCTCAAATAGATCTGGTGGTTCTTGTGAGCCACCACACATCCAGATGCAGTAAGATTTGTGGCACAAGCAGGCTGGTGCACAGTGGCATACCAGTGCATATACCATTGTGGATGAGGCACCATTGAATGAGGCACCATTTGTCATGAGCCTCCATAGGAGATGATCATGCCTGAGGCAGTTGAGTCCTTTGCAGCATCTAAGTCCAGATGGGGATCTCTGGTACAGCCAACCAACCTGAAATTCAGGTCAACTATCATCTGAAATTCCAGCAAAGCACTGGTGAAATTCAGGTGAAAATGACCTGAAGTGGGTACTCTAAGAATGAAATGCAACTTTTACCCCCTTTGTTGACTAAAAACTGATTGTTTCATCCACTAATAGGTTGTTCATGACTGAGGATCTGTTTTTATCACAAAGTTGGACGCATCCAAGGTGAAGATTTTTCACCCATTTTTCACCTGAAGTGGGCACATGGCCACCTGAAATTCAGGTGATTCAGCCCCACCAGAGTGATCTCAATGTATGGATATACATCATCAGTCTGTTGCTCAACCAAGAAGAAGTAGGGTGTAGCCTGGATCAAGTGGTGAGATATGCCATGAGATTTTAAGATATGGATGGACTAGGCCTTACCAAGGGACCTTAGTTGTATGATGGGTAGAGGTGAGTATACAACTCGCAGTGGGAGTGGACTTAATATCAGCTTGCTCCTACAAAGGGAGATAGGCCAGGTGAAGCAAGCTGGTCAGACCAGGCTTGTGCACAGCTGTATTTATCCTACGAGGTACAGTATGAGTCATACAGCATGAATGGCAGAGGGCTGTCCATAACACCAATTGTGTAGTGCAACCTTGTAGAGAGTTGCCAATTGTCCAGAACACCATAGCCAAGAGACAACAAGAGGCTGAGCTGGTAATAAGTGCTGGTGATGAAAAATAAACAGTCACAAGTAAGCCACAGACCAATGTAACTCATGAAACCAATGAATAAGGCACCAGAGAATGAGGCACCATTGTATCATGCAGCTCACACAAATCTGGTCATTCTTTTGAGGCCCCAAATACCCAGATATGGCACAATGTGCAGTATGGGCTGATGTGTAATGGCATGCCAGCACAACTACCATTGTGAATCAGGCACTGCTGAATGAGGTATGTTTCCACAATCATCCACAGCTTTCAGTTCTTTTTCTTTATGAAGATGAGTGGGAAAGCCATTGGCAACTTTGAATGTTGTATAAGTCTGTTATCCAGTTGTCTTTTCAAGGTGGAATTGGATTCTTCATCCTCCTTAGGACCTACACTGTACACAGGAGGATGTTTAGGCTCTGCCCCTGGCTTCATGTTGATCAATAAGTTGTATGGTCTGTGTGTGTTGTGAGGTGTTAAATTCTATTAGTGATTCCTTAAGTAGTGGCTTGATGGGTTGTTTTGGTGTTTATTCAATGGTGGTCAATGAGATAAAGCAAGCTAGGTGGCTAGCTTGCATTATCGTCTCATTATATACATACAGGGTCACCGAGTCACTACAGGTAGGTGACTTGGTAAAGGTATTCCGCAGTCAAGGGAGTCACATGTGGCGACTGCGGGCTCATCCACAGCAGGGGGAGTGTCACGTGTGTTTGTTATGAGTCATGTGTAGTGACTGCTAGTTTGTTTGCAGCTCCAAATCTTATAGGAGCCACTCTAGGTCTGATGGTCACATGGTTGCTTAGTCAGTGACTGCTGGCTGCAGCATTACATGGGAGAGAGTTTGCTGCAGTCAGCTGAGCAATCACACATAACCACGGTAAGCGCCGATATCACGTGATGCTAGAAGTTGTCTGAATGACTTTGGATAAAATGCAGTAAATCTCTGATAAATCCCTTATTGTCAGTCATGATCGAAAATGAGTCATGACATTATTCCCCCTTTTGTGCAAGTCTGGAGGAGTCTGGAGAGCACGTGGGTTCACTGTTAAGGTTTACAGTAATCTTCAGGTGTATGCGCTGCGTTACTGTGTCTCCCTGTTTGTTTTGAGGGTTTGTACTAGGGCTGTGCATACATTCTTATGGGAATACAAAGAAGGGGCTGTTCCCCGCGTACACCCATTCTACACTCCTTTCTACCCAAGTGTCCCCCTCTTCTCCTTCTATATCTGACCAGCACTTGCTGATTGCGGCTCAGCTGTTCCCCAGGATCACCATCGGGCGCACCTTCATCGCCTTCACGTGCCAATACTGTCGTGTGAAATCCACCTCATACTGGCTGAGCGCCTTCAGCGAGTACCTGCCATTTGTGTGGACCATATTGTCCAGGATCCAGATGTTGGTGACTTTGGATAGGGCTCCGACGTTCCACACATTGCACATATGGCTGTGGGTGCCCTTGGACTGGGCATATGCCATTTTCCCGGTACCGGTCTCACCCTCAATTACCAGGATGTGGTGACGCATCCTGGGTGCCTTGCAAGGGACCTCCCTCTCAAACCACCTGTCCACCTTCTCTACATGCTCACAGTCCTCTGGCATTTCCAACTCCACCGGTATTGCCAGGAGGAGCCCTGTGTCCTCCTTGTATGTGTACTTGGCATATGCTCGCACTGAGTTCCAGGTGGTCATCATTTGCAGTGGGCAGAGGTGCTTGTACCTCTGGTAGAACTCCTCCTTTGAGCCCACCGCAATGATCTCCTCCCCGTCTTCTAGGTCTGCCTGTGTACAGGTGCTGGTTAGCCCTCTGTCCAGCCTACTGGAACCAAGAGTGGGCTCACCTGCATTCTTGACTGTTTACCACCTTTCCTTTTACCAGGATCCCCTCCAGGGCTTCCTCTGTCAATTCTCTGGCCAGCAGATCTTCGACCACTTCCCCATTCTTGCCCACTGCCTTCCACAGATAGTGGAAGGCTGTACGGGTTGCGCAGCCCCCTGGACCCTCCCTTAAGTCCTTCTGCACGATGTTTGGGTGTCCTCCTTCGAAATCCCAGAATCACACGTTCCAGGTACCCCATCCATTCCGTCTGTCCACACTGATGGTTAGGGCATGGACGTGGAGAGGGTGGTTTGGGTTGAAGTTCGGCTTGGTTGGGTCGTGCCATTCAACCACTGCCAGGGTCCACCAGTGGTTGGGGTGCAACCGGCAAAAGGCCTCGTACCGGGCCACAAATCCTTGGGTCAGCTCCTCCTGCAGAGCGCTCCAGGTGAGGAGCACTGCTTGGGCCTGGACCTGGAAGCCCGGCAGTCCCCAGTGGGGGGGGGGGGGGTTGCTTTGCATTGGCACAACGGACCCATGATCTGTCAGTGTAGGCAATCTTGAACTTGGTGGCTGGCGCGAGTTTTGATCTGAGGGCGCGAGAGATGGCGAGAGCGACCTCGGCATTGCGCTGCTGGCGTCTCTCGACTGATGATCCTCTGTTGATCCAGTTGTGTAGAAAGACATTGTTGCTGTTTTCGTGGGTAGTGGGGGTAGCAGGGTGCATACAGGTAGTCTTAGCTTGTTTCTGATTGCTCCCTTTCTATGATATACCCTTTATTGGTCTGTTTACTTGTCACATGACATTGTCCTAGTCATGTGATGTCACATCTCCAAGGGGTGCCCTCCCTTTGCTCGTCGTGTCGCCCTGATCCTCGCTGACGCTTGGGGGCTCCACTTCCTTGACTCCGGTTGGTGCCCCCTCTCCGACCCCTCTGGTATTACGAGATAGCGAGGGTCATGTGACTCATCTAACACACATGATGTCATGGTGTTTGTACTTGTTTGTATATCCCTGATTTTCATATCACGTGATGTTATTTTGCTTGATTATGTTATCCGCTTCTTGAGTGACAGTCTATATGCGTATCACCTTAGGACGGTTGGGTCCCCATGTTTCATCCTTGCAATGCGTACTGTTACTCTTAACTACAACCCCCTTGACTGTACCTCAGTGCTGTTGTGCAGGAATCTGGCTGCAGGAATTCTGGTCATTGCACAGGAATTTTTCCTGCATTTTACCTGCCGCAGGCAGCAGGTGCAGGTGCAGGAATGGCCAAAATGCCCTGGAATCTGGCCCAGTAACCGCAGGAATCTGGCATTTTAAGCGCCCAATTCCAGCACATTCCGGCGTTTAAAAGCCGCCGCAATCCTTAGCAAAGTGCACCATTAAATGCGCAAAATTCACAGCTTTCCAACCATATACTATACATGTATGTAGAAATTAAATTAGGGGAAAGCGCAGGCCAAATACTTTCAAGGAAAGTTTAACATGGCCCATGCAATACTATCTCTTGCTAGAATGATTTCAAACCCAAACATATATATATCATTGGATGCGCATTAAGGAGCTGAATCCAATGAGCATGATCATAGGTCTGCTGGACCAGTTCCCACAGAGCTATAGCAGAAATACAGGGGGGAGCCCCTGAAAGCGCCACATGCACTAGTGAATCCCAC
>WSTG01000779.1:0-13932 GCA_019616325.1 Ceratobasidium sp. 394
AGAACTCTGGGGAGACATTCTCGAAAAAACCAAAGCAGCTGGGTTCAACGCAATCTCAGTCTACGTCCACTGGTGAACCCCCCTCTCGCCTCCTACCTCCTTACTCGGGTCATCTGACTTGGGACTTTGCATCCTAGGGGACTCGTAAACCCCGCTCCGGGCCAACTCGACTTTACGGGCTTCCGAGCATTGGACCCGCTGTTCAAGTTGGCGATGAAGAACGGGTTGTGGGTCGTACTTCGGCCGGGGGTGGGTTTGTTCATTCGACTTGCTCGTTCGGTGGTTGACCAGGTGTGTGGGAATGTGTAGCCGTATATCAACGCCGAAGTCTCTGCAGGTGGTATTCCTCATTGGGTAACATCAGAAGTGGCCGGCCACTTGCGCACGAATGATACGGCGTATGCTGCAGCTTGGGAACCTTATATCGACGCTATTGCGGATATTCTGGTCAAGGGTGATTGGCAGGTTGGAGATAAGACTGGTGGACCGGTTATTGCTGTCCAGGTCCGTTTTTCTTGTTCATACCGGGGACGGGTTGATCTCAATTCTGGACAGCTTGAAAACGAATACCTCGCGACCCGCTCTCCTGGACATCCAAATAAAGCGCCCTACATGGCCGCGCTGGCTAAGCGATTTGTCGATCGAGGCATCGTTGTGCCCCTTACGTACAATGATGCGTATATGGGCGGGAACTATGCGACCGGCTCGGTGGACAGGTGTGAAGAAGGGCAGGAAGAAGGTGGGGATCATAATGATGCGAGAGGTAAAGGGAGGTGTGGTGTAGAGGTGTATGGTGTGGATTCGTATCCCCAGGTGAGCGTTTGGTATGGCGGTGTGGTTAGGTTGAGGTTGGAGTTGAGCTGGGATTTTAGGGATTTGATTGTTCGAATCCTGAGGTTTGGAGTCCGGTCAAGACGACGTATTATGATTTTCATAAGAGGACTAATCCGCATGAGCCGTTGTATATCCCAGGTAAGTATATGGCGTATTGGTCTTTGGTAAATTTGTTTGTTTAATGTTATACAGAGTTTCAAGGTGGTGCTTTTGATGCATGGGGAGGTACGTTGCCAACATGTTGGTATTTTCTGATGATAGGCTGACCTTTGCGTTTTCGGATTAGGGGGAACCAAACACGGCTGGGCTGGCGCTGTTCGTTTCCTATTCCTTATCCTAGATTTTATCACTCACTATTCTTGTAGGGCTACGAAGCTTGTCGGCAGCTTACAGGTCCGGCCTTTGCACAGGTGTTTAATCTAGGACTGTGGGCGAATAACGTACGTCTAATTGTCTTTACTCTGACTTGTCTTGTTGCTGACTTTTTTTGAAAAAGGCCAAGATGGTAAGTACCGTGGTTTTTGCGAAGGACAGGCATGCTGAGAGGCCTTTAGATCAATTTGTATATGTTGTATGGAGGTTGGTGTCGTCCTGTCTCTAGTATGTCACTTGGGCTTAATGTTGATTGGCAGGTACGACGTGGGGTTATATGCCGTTCCCTGGAGGTGCGTGGTTTTCTAGGTCATGTAGGGAGGTAGTCTTGCTAACAGTGTGTGACTATAGTATACACATCGTGAGTTTATTGATCAGGTACGGTACTGTGATGTTCAAGTTTACTAAGAATTGTACTTTTGACAGATACGACTATGGAGCTGCTCTTACCGAAACACGTCGTCTGACGGACAAATATGCGGAGCTCAAACGCCAGGGGTTGTTTTTGCGTAGCGTACCAGAGTTTTATGCGGCGAATATTATCGGGAACAGCACCGACTCTGGTCAGTAGCGTTACCCGCTCTTTTATTGGTTCCTAAGCTTTTAATTTTGCCTATAGAAACCGATCCAACCGTTCGAGTGAGCAATCCTGAGGTATTTGGTACTCTGCTGCGCAACGACGCGACTGGTGCAGAATTCTACATTGTTCGGCACCTGGACTCGACTTCAAAGTATTTGTATTTCCTCTCCCACGAAGAAACCCAGCTAATTCATCCATTTTCAGTTCCAATTCCAATTTCAGACTCCACTTCCCCCCTTCACACTCTGATGCCCCGCCAACTCCCCAATCCATCCCGCTCACACTGCCATCAATCACACTCTCCGGACGTGCCTCCAAAGTCCTCCTCCGAAACGTTGCATTTGGATCATCCCGCCTCGCATGGAGTACCGCAAGTATATTCTACGCCGGCAAAATGGGGGCTCGGGACGTCTTATTCCTTCATGGTCCAACCGAAGAAGGGCACGAGTTTGCTATCCCGCTGCGAAACAATAACCAGCAAGTTCACGCACAGGTGTCCAGCCATATAAGTATATCGCAACATGACCCGAAGAGTCCGCTTTCGGTCGTCACTGTCCTCCCTGGGAGTGTAGGTCTTGTAACGGTGTTCGAGTCGGCGGAGCAGCTGGTGCTGTTTGCGGATTCGGATACGGCTGGGGGATTCTGGGCTCCAGTTTTAACGCTACAAATAGAAGGTATGTCCTGGGATAAATCCTACAAGTTGACACCCATATCTGACGTCGGTGTATAGATTCTCGGGTCGAGCCAGATCCATATGCCAACTTTTTCCAATTTGGAACCAACGCCAGCGTCCTCGTTGGTGGCCCCTACCTCGTCCGGGCCGCAGAACTGTCGTCTTCCGGTGAACTATCCCTGCGCGGTGACTTGGAGAAAGAGTCTATGCTCTTTGTCATTGCTGAGCTGGGTGCTGTCCGGCGTGTGTTGTGGAATGGAATCCCGGTGGATACCATGTTACGCGACACCGACGGATCAAGCGTGCTAAAGTTTATAGTCTCGCCAACTTTGCGCGCGGCTGACATCAAAGTCCCGGCTCTTGTCGACTGGAAGTATCGTGATTCCTTGCCGGAGGTCAAGCGCGAATACGACGATTCGGATTGGCTTGTTGCGGATCACACGACGACGAATTCTCCAGAGAAGCCTTACTTTGGGGACAAGGTGCTTTACGGATGTGACTATGGGTTGTACGTGTTTTTTTGTGGTTCTAGGAGGGCTTGAAGGGCTGATTTATGAGTGTAGCTGCGAGGGTGCTGTGATTTGGCGTGGCAGGTTCAATGGAAGCGAGGATATTGAAGGCGCGAGGCTGGTGGTGAATGGTGGAAATGCGTGAGTGGTTTGTTTGGAGCAATATCACGTAGAGATTGGGGCTAATTCCCGCTCTTGGTGTTAAGGTTTGCCGCCAGCGTCTGGTTGAATGGCGTTTTCCTCAAAACGACATATGGAAAGTGAGTAAAACATATTGCCTCTAATGGACCTCATATTCATTCTCCCGCCTAGTTCGAGCAACAATCATAACAATGCGAGTCATCTTCTGTTAAGACATCGTCGGCTATTAATCTAATTACACGCATATATCCACAGATTCCCGAGACGCTCGAATTTTACAGGTTTCCCAGTGATGTGGTGTTACGCAACGAAGAGAACGTACTCACCGTCGTACAGGTGAGCTTTCTTAACCGTAACTACTTTCACTATGGCTAACAATCACTTTAGGATAATATGGGCCTACAGATGACCGACAACTGGGTAGCTGACGCGTCGAAATCCCCCCGCGGTATTCGAGGTTATGAGCTTTCGGGTGGATCTTTCACTCAGTGGAAAGTCCAAGGCAAGGCTGGAGGATACAAGGGGTATTGCATTGATTCCGATCCCTTGTCGCCTGAGATACTAAATCCACCCCGGTTAGATTCAAGGACAAGCTTCGAGGGGTCCAAAACGATGGTGGGCTGTATGGTGAACGTCAAGGATGGCACCTCCCCGAATTCGACGATTCGAACTGGGACAAAGCAGACCCGAGTGACGGGATCCCAGGCGGCCAGGCAGGTGTCGGGTGGTTCCGGACGTCGTTCAAGCTGGATATGCCCGTGGGGTATGATGTTCCACTGAGCTTTGAATTCGAGGGCCAGATGGCACCCTATCGAGCCTTGTTGTTTGTCAATGGGTATGTGCGATTCCGATGAGCTTTTGCTGCATATGGGCTCATTTTCAATCAGGTGGTTAATGGGTCGGCGAATCGCAAACCTCGGGTAAGCCATTCTCCAGATCATAATGGATATCATAATAACATTCCGCAGGCCTCAGTTTAAGTTCCCTGTGCCTGAAGGTATCCTCAACCACCGGGGCCAAAAGTGCGTACAACTAACAGGGGAGAGCGCATAGGCTGACGACATTTGACCCTCTGCAGCACTGTCGCAGTGGCCATATGGAACATGGAGAACGTATCGCCGTCGCCCAAACTTAAGCTCACTATCGAGGGAATATTTGATAGCGGATACGAGTTTCAAAATCCCCACTAGGCTCTCGAGAGCCCTACAGTGGTGATGCACACCATTAGGACACTTTTCAAATATAACATAATATCCTACGTCCTATTACGATCTTTAAGCAGATTTGGGGGCGACGCCGGGCTGTTCCCAGTAAAATTTGCCGTAGAATTCACGGCAATCCTCGACGAACTCCTTGGGTGCGCCGATGGCAGCCTGTAGATCACAAGTTAGAACCGACAAGGGTAGTGTTCGGAGAATACTTACGAAATGGCCGCCACGGGGGTGATCTGAAATGACCGCGAGATATAAGTTAATACATTTTAAGTCTTATCCTGTTTTGCTTACATTTATGCCAAACCAGTGGCCCCTGCTCCTTAACCCACGACTGGGGGCTGTGGCTGCACAGGATTGTAAGCACCGGGGTTATATGCGGTAAGCAAACGACGCACTAGAACTCTCCCTCGAAATGGTGAACACCAAAGGTACACTGCGAAGCCGGGTTTTGTGCCCAAGCCTGGAGGCCATATGTGTTCCCACTGTGTTGATACATTGCCATTCCAGTATGGATAGTGTTGGTGAACTGGGAATAGCAGACGACAGTCATAAGCTCTGATATTTAGAACATGATAAGAGGTGAGTTCGTATGCGCATGCATCGGATGGGCTCACCGTCCATAAACGCCGCATTGTCCTCCTCAGTCAAGTTTGCCCAGTTCTGAATCATGACGTACTTTTCACCTATGACAAGCTTGTTAGCTTGGTACACTATAACGAAGGAGACATCTCACCAAGGTATGCAAGGAACCCTTGGGGATTATCGTACAAGGTAAGCCCTATAGTTGATACCTTGGTGCTTTGCAAAACGAAATATCCCATGCCAATAGCGGTGAATTCCGCAATAAGCTCAAGAAGATGTTTCTCGTAGTCGGGCAATTCGGCGTCATTCGCGTTAGCTGGTCGTGGGGCAAAGAAACAATTGTACAAGCTACGCCAAAACCACATTCCAGGTCTCATCAGTTGATGTTACACAAAAGACGTAATACGATTTAAACGTACGCAAGCTTCATGTTGTCCGAGTGGTTAAATTGAACCTGGCGCAGATTGATAGCTCCAAAGTCGCCTCCTTGTCCGACGTAGGTCTTGTATCCGAGTACTTCCGTCATGAGAGTGTTGAAGATTCGCGCATTGTCTTCAACTGTTGCCCCAGCTTTAGGGAGTACAGTCGAGTACCCGATTCCAGGCAAGGAAGGGGCGACGACATGGAACCTAGAAAATAGATTAGTCCCCTTCAGCTTGTTTTTGTACGCATACTTACGCTTGTTCTCCCTCTGGGGGGTCAACCAACGGCTGGATGACTTTATTAAACTCGGATACAGTGCTACCCCACCCATGCAAGAGGAGAAGAGGGATCGCGTTTTTGTGAGTACTTTTTTGGTGAACGAAATGAATGCTATGAACTCTAAAGTTCAGTGGGGTTGTTTCAATTTCGTAATATCATGATCGCACTCACGTCGCGCCCTCAATTTCGACGAGGTACTGGTCGAACCTGAGATATTCTTAAAACACGAAGGAACATGACTGGCTATAATGCTCACGAGTTTAGCACCTTTTCGGCCGCCCTCCAGTCAAAGTCGATTAGGTGCTGCTTGGCCTTTGTCATCCAAGACAACCTAGCAGTCAAATCAGATGCAATAGCCAGGGCGCAGGGGTCAAAAAACCCACTCTGCACCGATTTTGAACGTTGCATCAGGCAGGATAGGCTTTTCTGGGAGGCGTTGGGCCTTCAGCAGCGTCTTCAGCCGCTGGATCTCTTCCTCCGGGACCTCGACCTTGAAAGGTTTGGGCTGGCCAAAGTTAGTTGACATATCGGGCAAAAGGATGACGGTTGGAGGGGGGAGGGGGAGTACAGTAAAGTGGCAAAGGTATCGCCCCGTAAGATTTTATGTAATGGGCAAAAGTGGAAGAATGCGTGCATGATCGAAAAAGAAGTCAGCCAATCACACCCGCCAAAATGAGCCCTGAAAGGCGTGGCTCTGCAACGAGGTACGAGTCCGGCTTGGCCCCCAACGGCCTGATATCGCCGCAAAGGAGGGTTTCAAAAATGCACCCATGTTTTCGTGGAAGGGGCCTTGCTTAAATAGCTCTATACTTTGGACGTGGCTCATGCGATAGTGGGGAGAGGGGGTACTTGACGAACTTGTTGTACGAGTCTACGGTTAAAAGTCTATAAGCGAGTTGAGCAAATTCCGAGGCCTGTCTTGTCGCAGATTTGCCGCATGAACACGTTGACTCCCAGCGCGTAGTTGAATCCCGAGATCGACGCCTCGATAGGCTGGTCCCGAAGATGGTGCCTGCGTTGACCCTAATATAACGGCTCTGGTTGTTCATCACAACAAGAATAAGTTACCACATAGGAGGTTAATCGGTTATGAGGTGGTCGCCACGAGGACCCCCGGCAGCACTAGGGGATGTCGGATCCTGAAAATCCAAAAATCCAAACTTTGCTACCCGACCAAATTTCTCAGCTTTTTACCCGAAATCGGATCCTCCGCCGCAAAATTGTAGGATTTGACAGGCTTCTACGACCATATTTAGTAAATTGCTTCCTAGTTTGGGCAAGGGAGTTTGCAAATTGCCCAATACAGGGCTCCAGCTGCCTCTTTTCCACAGATTTTACCCGCCATCGACCCGAGCCCGCCTCCGCCGAGCCGCTTTTCTACCCGCCTTCGACCCGAGAGTTTCGCCCAAATCCTCCGGTTCTTACCCGCCCAGGATTCGACATGTCCTAGCGCAACCGGGGGTCCTCCGCCACGATCATGCCCTGTATATGCGTCGGGTAAGGTGGGCAAAATGAGTCACAAAGGAGCAGGACAACGGAGGCAAAGCACCTGACATGCAGATGCCGCATAAAAGTTCACTGTTGTTCCATATATGACCGTAAAATCATATTAGGCGATGCTGAGAAGCATGTATTTCGTTTGCTGTAAATATGAGACCCGATGAGTTGAGCCTCCAATGTGTCATGCCCTGAAAGGAGCTTGATTCCGCGGAGAATCTTCTGATTCTGCAATGTGTATGGTCCTGTCGATATCCGGTTGCCCCATTAAGGGCGTGCCCATTGCCATTGGAATGTTATCATTATAGGGATAGCAATGCCCCTGATGCTTATAGTATCGTTGTATTATTACAGCGCTAACTTATGGGCCAAAGAAGGATCGATACAGCTATTCTGTCTCCCCCTTCGTTTGGGCCTGTCCACTTCTTAAATTTTTCAAACTTTCCTTTAGCCATGTTGGTCAGCACTTATGCCAACCTCGGCGCATTCTGATGGCGGGTCTACATCTGTTCCAGATTAATCGAACCAGATTACCCCTTGTCCGACATAGGGTTTCGGTCCTGTACTTTGGACTTGGGTCACCAGGAGGCCACAGGTGCGACAGTCGTCCGGGCCGGCCAGTTGAATAACCGACTCCCGGTCAGGATAGGATAACAACATACAAATTAAAGGGGACCGCTTCGAAGGGTTTTTACACATAAGAATTCGGGCATTACTAGGAATATCCTCGGTCTCCGGGCTAGCAGGAGTATATGGTCATGTCCTTTTCGTAGGGTTTGACTAGAGGGCAATTAGAGCCTGATGATTCTCCGGGACGGGTCGATGGATTCATTTTTATACATATTGGGTAATAGGAGCGAAACACTCCACGACAAGTGAATATCGAGTACAGTTGATCGCGATAATCTTTTAGACTGAGCAAGGAGTCTTGTTGGAGGCCGCTGCGCACCGCGAACTGAACTGACTTGCGCTGAGCGACGTCGAGTTGAAATACCCCTGTGCGGAAAGATCGGTGAATAACCTTTCAAAGGCGAAAATCGGAAATAAGTGCTAACTTTGATGTAGTAGATGGTGGCGATAGCGTCCTTTGTTGGCGGGCCTTTGGTCCAGCCCGAGCCACCGTCAGACCAGACATTCGCCAGAATCGAAGATGCAACGGTAGGGGAGTTCTTAGAAACAGTCTAGCGAAGTCGTTTAGTAAATTGTCTCGTCAGTCATAAGAGGTACTCACAGATTTGAGCGTTCCGTCATAGAAGTACTTGCTCGAACCCTGAAGCCAGTCAAGGCGGTGCTCGTGGAATGCGCTGGATGCGTTTTCCATGAGAACCATGCCAGTTTCAGGGGCCAAAAGGTACCTACGTGAAATCAGCGCCAGGAATCGTGACCACTTTCGCGGCGTTAGGATCGGTGTCACCGTTCACCAGACCGGGCTGGTTGGTCTGGTGAAGAGTTTGGTAATAATCGGCATCGGAGCTCAGGAACTCTGAGAACTGGGTCAGATGGGGGAATATCACACATGTATGCGCACTTGCCAATATCAGCCTCTTGAGTGTTGCTTTGGTAAGTGAAGAATCCGAAGCACACGCCTGGGACCTGTTCACAATGCATTTAGTGTTGTCCATGCAAATAAGAGTAATGGAACGCACGCTAGGGACTGCGGCCCTCATCCTAAAACTCCCATACAAAATATCGGAACGAAGAGTGCCGATTCCGGCCACCTTGACGGGCCCAGCCGATCCCGCTGGGAAGGCAGATGTCTTCAAACCAAGCCCATCGTTGTAGCCATACACGTTATCAGTGATATACTGCATGGTATAGGGGACTTTGGGGTGGGTCTCGCTCCAAGTAAATTTGTAGAAATTCTGGTTCAAGGCCGTGCTCCAGCCAGTCGTGAAGTCTGAAGTAAATGACTCTCGCTATATAATCGACTTCAGAAACTGAGCTTGGATATGACCAGAGCGAGCTACATACCCATATCGCACCAGTGGAATCCTTGTATCCACAGGCGCAAGAAGATTGACGCTCTGTCAAAGTTGCTGCAGAGGCAGTAGCAATCACCAAAGGAGCCAAGAGCAATGAGCGGGTCATCGTGTGTATGCGAGAGAGGTTAACGTGAAGCACGAGATTTGGTTATTTTATACCACGACCTCCAGCCTCCGAGGCGGCCCTGCACTGGGTTATTAGACCATCAACTTCGAGCGAGCCGATTAGGCGGCTCGAAGTCGAGCCCCATCGTGGTTGAGAGGGTACGCAACACATGACTGGCTGGAGCTGAAAGCTCAAATTGCTCAAGAATCCCCATTGGTTACATTTGGAGGCCGCAATCACCGTTTGTACCCGCGCACTGCCCAGCGGATCAGTCGGCTGGGAATTCATCTGCGGCTAGGTTTCACGCGCACTGCGTCTAGGCGAGTTTGGCGGTCACCAAGAAGCGTCCAACTTCATTACCCTTTGCGACTTACCACAACTGCCTCTACGTTTGGGTCGGACTCCTGTCTTTATTTACTGGTCCCATTTGATTGGGACTTCCTGCCGAGACTGGAGTAATGGCTGTGGGTATTTCGTTTATTACATCGGGTGCCGCCTAGTATGCCTTCCTGGCCTTTGGGCCGCGTGGGGCATGTGGGGTTCCCTGGCGCTCGGCGTTCTGTCCAGGAACGGAATCAAGGATAGATAGCCCCCACCAGAGTTTGGAGGTTTGAATTTTACGTTATGAGAAAAGACAACAAGTGCGTTGCACCCGGGTTGCACGACTTGAATCTTTGTAGCCGCAAGCATAGAGCGCTTGGCTCATATCGAAGAACACACGAAGGGTATTTTGAAATGAATGCTGAAATGACACCCTAGAGCCAGCGAAGAACAGCGTAGCCCAACCATGCAGCTCGGTGGCGACCGAGGGTAGAAACTTGACAAAGGGGCTGACGGCCGATCCGGTTTCCATCTTGTTCACTGCCCGAAGTTTGAGCATGCACAAGCAATTGAGCCGGGCGGCATGGCCGGCGTGGGGGACTCGGGCACCCCAAAGGACCCTCTTAGTGCTACTGTTCCAGTGGTAATCGAAAGTCGGTTGGCCCCCTTGAACACTAACTCGAGGTAGGAATACATTCTGCAATGTCTTGTGCAGACCTAGTATCAAGTAGCATGGATAGCGATGTATGCCAATGTATTTTACCCGAGCAGCGTGCGAAGAGAGGTAGAAATTGAGAATAGAATACTAATGACCACCAGTTGGCTTCAGAATGGTGAGGAAAGGTGAGCTCTAGTACCACAAGATATTGTGTACAATGACTGTATAAATGAGTTCCACTTATGGAAGGTCCATGGTTCAAGTCCTTTGGCGTTTACTCTGCAAAAAAGCGAAATTCAAGTTAGCGCGCCTGAGCACTCACGAGCTCGGGCGCACGGGTAGCTTGACCCCCCCCATCCGTAGAACTGCATCACTCTCACGAGCATAGGGTAGCACGCTAGTGGTTCTTCCGCGTGCTCCCGAGCTTGGTCTCCCGAGCGCTAAGTAGAGGTGAAGTGTGTCCCCCTATGTGAGCCTAAGCACAGGGTATGATTCGACACACTGGCACCGAAGCGACGTTGGAGCCAGCTGGCGGGGTCACCGGGTGTGGAGCTCGGTGGTCCAAGCCAGGGCTGGCGCCGATGCCAATCTCCAGTGTGAACATGAGACTATTTGTTTATACATCAAAACCTAGAATCGGACGGCACAATCAGACATGACAGAATGCCAGGAGTAAGTACATCTGCACAACGAGGTAGCCGGGAAGCAACAAAGTCGAACACCAAGAGCGGCCGCTCACAAACCTCAACCGTTGGCATCGAGTAGGGAAGCGGGCAGTACGGAGAGGCCAGCGGCTAAATGAGTGTTAGGGTGGGGTGCGAGCAAGGGGGCACCAAGGCCAGTACTTGTTCCAACGTGTCAATAATACTGTGCCACGGCTCATACGTGTCAAAGGAGAGTACTTACGGGCATCCTTGTCACCGAACCGAGCCCAAGGAGCAGCTGCCCCGACTGCACCCACGTCAATAAATAAACGCTACTAGGCACCAGCCGGCCAAGTCTCTGCTCATGGTGAGTGAATTGCACCGTGTCGATACGTTAAAGAAATGTACCGTACGCACCGGACACTGTTGAGGGTAGAAGGAGGAGGGGGCAGAAGAGAGAGGGCGACAAGTGCCCCAACGGAACTCCAGTATCAGATCAATGACGCTCTGCACGCGTCATGGTGGAGCTTACCTTGGGAATATCGATGGATGTGACACCTGTGCCTCATTGATTCCGAAGCCCGGGAGGCCCGGAAGAACCCGGAGTCCCACTCAGCCTGGGGGGCTTGAAATCCTTTGGTTTGCTTTACCGCCGGTTCGACCGCGCATACCGTCCCACCTACCGTCCACCTACCGTCCACCCACCGTCCATCCAGCTGCAAGACCCCCTAAGCGCGCTCAGGCCCTTTGCCGACGTGCCATGCCGCCTAGTCAGCAAAGCACGTGCCCGCTTCCCGAACTTCACCACATCCCGCCCGCCCAACGCCGTTTGTCAGCAGAGACCCCCCGCCACCGTCTTATCAGCCCGGCGCTCGTCCCGCCTGTCTTGTGTGTGCTGTATCTTATCGTCAATGTATCACATGTTCCCGCCTCGTTGTTTGCCCTGCCGCCGCCGTTTGTTTATCCTGCCTCCACTATTTACTCCACCACTATTCTTCCACCATCATTGTTCGCCCGATTATAGCTTTACATTCATTGTATATCATACATTTGTTTGTTTGGTTGCGTATGAACTCTACTACATACAGCAATAAGTTTATCGTTACATATCGTACTTTTTCATAGACCTACGGAGGCCGCTGTGCGGCGACGCCGAGTGCTCTCAACACCGTAAACAAGAGGGTGGGTCACGTGAGACATTCTGTGGGCGCACCGTGAAGACTGCGTTTACTGGCAGATTTAATACATAACACTGGCGCAGTGTATGGGGCAAACTCATTAAGCCAGGCTTATTAGTCGTAGTTGATGAGGGGGGGGGGGTTATTGTATATTATCAAAAAGAAAGAATTACAAAAAAAAAACATGGTTCGTAGGCAGCGTTGATCACGCATCAGGTGAGGCAAACTCCGACGGTGGCAGCGCTAGTGTTGAGCCTGACGGCTCGTGCACGCTCCTCAGCGGGGTGGTATGGGGGCCACTGAAATCCCACTCGCTAGAAAAAAGTGGGGACTGGCTGGCCCCGAGCCAGTCCTCCGATGGCCCGAGGTTGAAAGGCGGCGGAGTGGCTGCATGTAGGGCCCGTAGATGATAGAAGTCATGGGCACTAGGGTCGTGATTCAACGATGAGGAGGGGAGGGATATGCCGACAGGCGAAGGAACAAGGGGCGAGATAGCCGTGGAAGAGCGAGACTTATCCAGGGAACACATGCGACTGGTTGGGTTGTTAGAGCGCGAAGCGGGGCTACTCGAACGCGAAGCTGGGCTACATGAACGTGAAGCAGGGCTACACGAACGTGAAGCCGGCCGACCGGAGGACATCGAGTCTGGAGTGTGGTTAATGAAGGTACGGTCCCAGCTGTTGTGATAGGATCGTCTACCACGCGGAGAATTCTGAGAAGGGTTGGACGAGGCACTGTCGTAGTGTGCTTGCGTTGGAACACGATGCAGAAGGAAAGTCGGCGATAGTGACGATGTTGAAACCGTAGATGGAGTGGGCGGAGTGCGTGGCCTGCGGTTGATCGTGATCCTCAATTCTTCGGGAAGAGGAGGCGAGGCTGGCGTGGTGTCAGTCCAGTTCGGACGCGCGTCGCTCACAGTTGGTCGTGGGATGACAGATACGGTGGAGGGGGACGGAGGCGACACGGGTGGGCCAAAGTCGTTCTCGCTAGGATAGTCTTCTTCTCCTGCTGTCCCGCCGACTGGTGCGTCAGAGTTGCTGGTTTCGGTAGCCTGCTCTGATGTTGGCCCAACTTCCTTCGCCTCCGCCTTCGCCTTCGCCTTGGTCTTTGGTTTGGTCTTCGTCTGGTGGGTTGCTTTACGAGCCTAAAAGGAACATAAGATTATGTCTAACAAAACCTCATGCTTGGACATACCTTTTTGCTTGCTTGCTGTTCCTCAGCAGGCTGTTCCTCGGCAACGTTGGGGACTGGGCGGGAACGCTTGGGCTGGGCTCGCTTGGTTGGAATAACAACCTCGCGTTGGTCACGTGCTTCTTTCCACGCATCCCAGGCGGCCTGTGTCATGCGCCGGAAACCCGAGTCACCGCTCCGAATGAGCTTAAGGTAGGCGAGGAGGGTCTTATGCCCTCCAACGTTACTTGGGTCAATTAACTTATCCTTTTCCTCATTCATCAGCCAGTTGAACGCTTCAATCTTGTATTGGTCAACGAAGCTGACGTAATCCGAATAGGAGACGGCCGGAATTAAGCTTGGGTCGGTAATCATGGGCTCCGAGCCATCACTGGCTGTAGATGTAGCCGCTTTACCTAGACGTAGAGCATGTATTATTTACAAACGCATAGAAATTTATTATGTTTGTACATACGCAATGAATCCAGGAGCGCTGCACGCACTTGACTCTTGACGATTTGAGTGTCGGTGCGATGCTGATTGGCGACCGCTGTAAATGTTAATTTAAGCTCCGTGTAGCATACCCATAGCCCTGCTGTACTACTTACCGGCCGCTCCCCCAATCACGGAGCATTCCAACAATGTGACAAAATGATCGGAGTCGATCTTCAGGTGGTCCTCGAGGTAATTTCGAGCCTTGGGTGAACTAATATATATCGGGTTCAGGCCATCCTCCTCGTGGCCTCGTACTACCATGAGTATGCATTCG
>WSTG01000780.1:0-13912 GCA_019616325.1 Ceratobasidium sp. 394
GCGACTCAGCCCTCGACCATTTCCCACTCTCACTCCCAGCGCGAGACGTACATCGACTCGGACGAAGAGTACGAGTATGGGATGGTTACGCGAGCCGAGGCGCGCAGGGTCGAAGACATTCTCGACGACGGGCGTGGATCCGATATCGGCCTCGGCGTCGCGCGGGGTTCCACATTTCCTCGAAAATCCCTCTCTGGTCCGTCCATGTGGATGCTCGATGCTATCGCGGACATTTCAGGACATTCGCGCACGCCTGTGCAGAGCTATAACCATCGTCATCCGAGTAACCCCCCACCGCCGTTGGTATTGAAGGAGAAAGGGCGGGACGTGCGGAGACGCAAGTCGAGCGTGGAGCTTTCGGGTTCGCCCCGGTTGGCGTATTCGGATGGTGCGGCGGCGCGTGGGCCGAGGCGGTCGAGTTTGCAGTGGGAGCCTCAGTCGCCGTCTAGCCCGGGTTACAAGAGCGGTTGGCCAGGGACAGACACTATGACTACGAATTCGAGAAAGAGGACCAAGAGCAATGCGGCGACGCCGACGGGGATACTGCGCCGCTGGACCCGGAGGCATGAAGACTCGGAGAGCGAGACGGATAGCGAGGCGGAAGAGAACGATGCATTCGAACGGCAAAAGGCGATTGCGCAGGCTAGTGGAGTCGCGGCGTCGCGTCAGCGCAAGGAGGGTGTACATCGAGAGCGCAAGGAGGCTGTTGTGGAGGTCGTTGTGCCCGAGGAGGAGCAAGGTGGTCATAGAGCCGACATGGAGGAGCAGGCGCCGACGTTGAGTTCCGTGGTGCGGAGGTTCTACCCGACGGTTCCGAACAAGGCGCTCGTTGTGTTGGGGTTGGTCGTTTCTCTGGCGAGTGGAGCGATGACGCCTATTTTCTCGTTTTTGCTGGCGACTTTGATGAGCGAGGTGGCGGCTGGAGGACGGAATGTTCCTCTTATCACCCGATATGCCCTACTGGTGCTTCTCGCTGCTGCTGGGGACGGTCTTACTGGCGGTCTCAAATTCTTCATCATGGAAGTCGCCGCTATGAACTGGGTAACTTCCCTCCGAGAACGCTGCTTTGCTCGCATCCTCGCGCAAGACAAACGCTGGCACGACAACCCCGCGCACACCCCAGCCACAATCGCACAAGTCCTCATCAAAGACGGCGACGACGCCCGAACACTCGTAGCCGTCGTCCTCGGCCAATGCGTCACGGTCGCAACAATGGTTCTCGTCGGGCTCGTTTGGGCCATGGTCATGGGGTGGCAGCTCACGCTCGTCGGGGTCGCCGTCGGACCGGTATTCGGATTCGTGATGGTGTTCCAGGTGCGGATTAGCGGGAATATCGAGTTGAAGAATAAGAGGGCGCGGGAAGAGGTTGCGAAGCAGTATTATAACGCTGTTGCGAATGTTCGTGCGATTCGGGCGATGGCGATGGAGAGCGTGTTCAAGGCGCAGTTTGAGAGGAGCTTGGAGAGTGCGATGAAGAGTGGGGTTCAGGGGGCGTTTATTACGGGGTGTGGGTTTGGGATTGTGAATGCGTTGATTTATATTGCGGAAGGTGAGTTCAAGTTTAGGTGTTTTGGGTGGTTGCTGATGGGTGGTTCGTAGCTGCGCTGTTTTATGTTGGTGCGGTGCTTATGGCTAAGCAGGGTTACTCGTACCTTCGCATGCTTCAGGCTTTGAACTTGGTTGTGTTTTCAGTTACTATCGCCGCTCAGCTTTTGTCGTTTGGTAAGTTGTTTGGCTATGTCTTGGTGCCATTCTAACCGCGCATATAGTCCCTCGAATCGTCAAGTCTGTTCAAGCCACGCATGATTTCGGTCAATTCCTATTCCTGGACATGGACACCGAAGAGTCCAAAGGCGACTTGCGCTTCCCCGTCGATGGTTCGCTCTCATTCGACCATATCCAGTTCTCCTACCCCTCCCAGCCCGACACTCGAGTCCTCAAAGACATTTCCTTTGAAATCAACCAGGGCGAATGCGTAGCGATCGTCGGCCCCTCTGGATGCGGCAAGTCTACAATTGCCTCGCTCCTTCAACGCCTGTACGAGCCCGACGCCGGCATCATCCGAATCGGCAAGCACTCGATCGCCGGCGCCGACGTCCGTTACCTACGCGAACATATCTCTGTCGTCAGCCAGCAAGCCGCCCTGTTTGACGCTACAGTCACCGAGAACATCATGTTCGGCTCGACGCGCACGACATTTGAAGAGGTTCAACGCGCAGCCAAGGCGGCGAGGATGCACGACTGGGTGATGACCCAAGAGCGTGGATACGATACGATGCTCGGCGAGGGCGCTGCGCTCATTTCGGGAGGTCAGGCGCAGAGGCTGCAGATTGCGCGGGCGCTGGTTCGTCAGGCGAATATTATGGTTATGGACGAGGCGACCAGTGCGCTCGATCCGGCGAATCAGGACGCGATTATGGATACCGTTATGTCTATCAAGCATGATCGTATCACGCTTGTTGTTACGCACAAGCTTGCGGTGATGCAGCGATGTGATCGGATATTGGTTGTCCAAGATGGAGTGATTGTCGAGGAGGGTTCGTACCAGGAGTTGATGAACCGGCGTGGAGCGTTCTTCAATATCGCCTCGGGCGGCGAGTGGTTCGCCGAGTGATTTAGGTTTTCTTGATTGTCCCCTACTTTCGTTCAATTTTGTTTGGAATGTTATACCTCGATTGTACTATTTTGTCTGTCTTTTCCTTCTTGGCTTGCGCTTGCAGCGTATGTTATCTAGTTATTTTACTACATGGCTGTACTACCAGTAGACCCCTGTACATTCCCTCAATACAATCTTTTTGAAGTGCATATAGTTCGTGCATACTGTATGCGTGCTTAAGGGACCGATACCGCGCACCGAGAACAAGACAAAAAAAGCACGATGTCCTTTAAGCACGCGTCCAGTCGAGTGTGTAGAATGTAATCGTTGGTTTATCGAATACAATCTATGGTGTGAATGTAATCGGCTTCCTAGCTAGAGCTGTTAGGCTCCTAAGTAACAGTAAAGTAGTAGTATGGATTTTTAAGTAGAAGATAGAGAGGAAGGATCTGAATCGCTGCAGACAGTGAGAGCGATAGGCCTCTCTTTATACAGAGTCAGAACATAGCCGACAGAATAAACTGGAAGGCATACGACGTGGCGACGCATCATCGGACACGTCGTTGCGTACATAAAAGGCAAAATAACACGACGTATATACGTGTAACAGAAGAGAAAAGAACATTCTGTAAAAAGCAAGTATTTCGATGCAGGCACATGACGTGCATATATTCAGTAAAAAGGAAATATCTATATATCACAACAGGGCGTGAAAGCGCCGGGAACCGTGGTTTAAACATTCATGTGTCAGCAGACCCTCATATTCTCGTGGAAGACTTCGATAGTCTGACCCAGCAACAACAGTGTCAACAGTTGTAAGTACTCTCCCCGCCATTCCCGATGTGCCTATTCACGCTCAAGAGGGCCGTAGCCCGACCTCACACACTCACCATCCTTCAATTCCTCAATTTCGCCCGTTGCTGTTCTTAAAGCATGGAAACTTGCCCGCACACGTCTTGCGAGCACCATGCAGGAGTATCTTGAGGCATCTAACATGATTAGTTATATCTGCACCCAATCCCTATGTCATCGCAGCCTCGACACCACCTGGTTGGACGAGATATTAAAGCTCGTTGATGTCGAGTTATCCTCTATTGCAACAGAGTCGCGGCTGCTGCATTCAAAGAAAACTTCGGTCTTAGTTATACCAACCAGACTATGACAAAGACCACCCTCAGCTTTTGGTCAGTTACTCTCGCACTTTGGACGTAGTCTCTGCTGTTAGCACCTATTGGCGCAAGCTTGCTACCAGCGTGCCAAGATTCTGGACACACCTCGACCTCAGTTTTAGGTCCAAGTTCTGTGCCATCCCAATCTTGCTAAAGTAGGCGACACAGACCCTCCAGGAACGTGACAGAGATCACGTGACAGGGTCTAGGCTGGCGACCAAATCGCTCGCAGCACGTCCGCAAGGCGAATTTTTGTAATATAGCTTTGGTAGAACCATTTTAAATACAGCTCTCGATACTCCCACAAGAAAAAATGTATAGGTTCCGTATGCAGTTGTTGAGAACACCCCGGATTAGGGTTTCAGTGGCTGTGAGTACAACCCTGAGATAGTGACAGAGTGTCACACCCTGCCAGCAAGAAAACCGTTGGTTGACTCTTTTCAGACACTGTTCACCATTTGGAGAGGCATAAAACCAAAAATTTTGCCTGGAGCGACCACTTGGCTGCTGCCAGGATGAGTACAAACTTGTCTCAGTGTTGGTAGGGTGTGACACTCTGTCACTATCTCAGGGTTGTACTCACAGCCACTGAAACCACTAATCCGGGGTGTTCTCAACAACTGCATACGGAAACTATACATTTTTTCTGGTGGGAGTATCAAGAGCTGTATTTACAATGGTTCTACCAAAGCTATATTACAAAAATTCGCCTTGCGGACGTGCTGCGAGCGATTTGGTCGCCAGCCTAGACCCTGTCACGTGATCTCTGTCACGTTCCTGGAGGGTCTGTGTCGCCTACTTTACCATCGCTCACTTTGTATCGTGCGCCGAGTTTTGAATCTCGCGTACCCAGGATGCACCTCTTGTCATCCACGTTTGCAATGAACATGGCGTCTACGGAGATGATAGCATAAACCAGCTAGTCGAGTTTCTTTGCCGACATCAACATCGCATCTCTAGACTTGAGTTCGAACTCGAACGCGCCCACAAAGCTCAATTGGTATTAACTAGGGTGCTCCAACGTGTAGGTCCTTTGAGCTCGTTGAAAACACTGGTGTGTCGTATCCCTGTCGTTGCACCGAGTGGCCCTTCAAACATAATCGACCTTTTACCTAATGGTGAAAACAACTCTCCGACTCTCCCTAGTTCTATTGCCCAAACCGTGCCATCGTCTTTGCACATTATCCATCTGACCAATGCAATAACCCCTTGGTTGAGTCCAGCCAACACTGGGCTTTCTAGCCTAAAAATCTGGGGAGGCTCATTTTCGGAGGCTCAGTGCCCTACCCTCTTACAGGTGCTTAGAATTATCTCGCGCACTTCTTGGGTAAAGTCGCGAGACTTACATACCGTTTCCTCCTCGCATCTACTCGGTGTCTGTTGTTTTGTGTGCTATGGATTTTCGGTGCCCATTGTGGATTGTGCAGAACCAGCGTTTTGTTCTCGCCAAAAACTTAAAGGACAAAGCAAGTCAAGTCGCCCGGGACCACTTCTCGGTTTCGGTTGGCTGGGGCATTCTTGGGGAGTGGCAGTCCTCTGGGGGAGCAAGAGTTCAAGCGGCTCTATAAACGACCTCCACGCAAGGGATTCCTGGAGCGAGACAAAGGCGGTGGGAGGTGCCACGAAGGTCATGAGGAATGAGTAATGGGCTCGGGCTTCGTGATTGTTAGCGTCGACTGAGTTTGGGGTCACTAGAGTTTTTCGACGATGTTTTATGGCTACTCGATTATGCTCCTAAACGCCCCATGACATGCATACATCCATATACAAAGAGTGAGATCCAAAACAACGCTCTGCGCCAGATGCTATAATCGTTGAACAAGTAGCGATTTCAGATTTGGACCACGGTTTATAAATATTGTTAACCAATATGGTTGTCGAATGGGAGCGACTCATTTTCAACCGTAGGCCGAATGACCAGGCTCATCTTCATCGGTCTTCAGGGAGCCCGACCCCGGACCAGGTAAAGCCACGATCCTACCGTGTGAGTGCCGTTTGTTTCCCTTTCTTGTAAAGAGGATGATTGCCCAAATAACACCAGGACTCTCAAAGTCGCCCCTTTCGTTGCCGTGCGCGGTCAACCCAGTTCGTTTCCACGAGTTTCTAGATATGAGGCGCATTCATCGACAAGAGCGCTGCGCGGCTATGATTAGTAAGCATTTGCACAGGCTTCGCGCTTCGTTTGTGCCTCAACTCAACGACCACAGCGACCCCACGCGACCCCTGCCACCACCCTCTCAAAGACACACCATGTCTTCCGGCCCCCCACCTAAAAAACCTCGCGGAGCTCTTCAACAAGCCGGGCAGTTGGTCAATAGCATTTTTCACAATCCACCTTCTCAGCCCTTGCCGCCCAACCTCGCTGGCCCGTCTTCGAGGCCTGCTCAGAATCAGCCACCCACTCAACCCACCCAAATTCCAAGCACACTCCAACCCGCGACATCATCTGCAGCCCCTCCTCGGGGTGTTAAACGTGTGGCGAGGGTGGCTTGGTCCAGGCTGGGAAATGCATTACAAACGCTGCAGCAGAGTTCAGATATATTTCCACCAGTCAAGCCTGCAGTCAATGGGTTGCTTGCGTGCATCGATGTCCTCGAGGCAAGTGCTCGGCTACCCTATACCTTCAAAGCGCCCATATATCTTCTTAGGCGGCGAGCCAAGGCAGGGAGGAGTACGACGAGCTCGCGTTAAACCTTGCAATTATATTGGATGACCTTGCGAAGCATCTACGCGAATCCCGGTCGATACCGATGTCGAATTGTGTATCAAATATCATCAGGTAAGCTGGCGTACCCCTCAACAAACTTGGTGGGCGCTAATAGAGCCCAAGCGGGATCGAGCAACAGATTGACGCCATTAACATCAAGAAGGCCCGTCTAGGACCTCGACGGCTTCTTGAGGCACAACAAGATATCGACGACTTGATTGGATGCTATCGTCGCATCGAAATGCTATTTCGACAGCTACAGGTACGTCAGGTGCAGCCATCGACTGGACATGACCTAACCATTATCCAGAACAACGCAGTCCTGAGCGTATGGAGCGTTACTAATGAGCACCTAGCGGTACGTTGACGTCTTCCCGGCGTGATTTCGACAACCGACCGTCCACCATCTAGAACACTCGCCTAGACTCCATGCGACCAGCAATGGACGCTCACTACGATTCAGCAATGGCAGCTGTGGTGCTTCGACGGCAGTGCACGCCTAACACTCGACAGGCGGTGCTGGAAGGCTTGCGAGCGTGGAAGAACGATCCTAACGGCGCAAAAGTGTACTGGATGAACGGCATGGCTGGTACGGGCAAAACGACCATCGCGTCTACCTTCTGCTCCAAGCTAGAAGCCACACGTCAGCTGGCTGGGAGTTTTTTCTGTTCTCGCGAACTACCCAACTGTCGAGAGGCGAAGCGCGTTATCCCAACCATCTCTTATCAACTTGCTCGGTTCTCACTCCCATTCCAGTCTGCTCTCTGTGAGATCCTAGCCAATGATCCGGACGTGAGCACTCGTAGTGTTGGCGTGCAGTTCGAGAAGCTCATCAAGGAGCCTCTGTTGCGAGTGAAGAAGGCGATACCAGAAGGCATGGTAGTGGTGATTGACGCACTCGACGAATGTTCTGACAGTGTCAACGTTCGCTCGTTCCTGGACGCGCTCTACAAGTCTGCCGGAGACCTACCGATCCGATTTTTCGTTACCTGCCGCCCGGACCCGAGCTTATCGAAGAAGCTGCAATCTTGGAACGAAGGCTCTCGCACCCTGTTTCATCTCCACGATATCGAAGAATCTCTGGTGCGAGGGGACATCGAGATTTATCTGCGTGCCGAGCTCGAGGGATTGGCCACCGATCATATACAGCAACTCGCCGAGCAGTCCGGTATTTTGTTCATCTTTGCAGCGACGGTGGTGCGATACGTCAAACCGGATCGCGAAGATGGCATCTGGTACGACCGCTTGGAAACGATGCTTAGCGCGCAATGGACACCTGGAAGCAAAGCGTACAGCCCAATCGATATCCTGTACAGTATCGTATTGTCCGCCGCACTATCTCGCGATGAGTTTGAACTCGCCGACGTGGAGGCAATGAAACGAGCACTATACACGGTGTTGTGCGCCAAGGAGCAGATGACGATTCAAACTCTGGCTGGCGTGCTCGGCGTCTCCGTCGATAGGCTACTTCGAGTCATCGATCCGCTAAGGTCGGTGTTGCACGTTTCCGAGGGCAGCCAACCTGTTTCGACGCTGCACGCATCATTCCCCGACTATATGCTCACCCAGGGGCGATCCAAAGAGTTCTTTTGCAGCACGGGCATACACCACCACTTCCTTTCTCTGCGTTGTTTCGACGTAATGAAGCAGTTGCTACGGTTCAACATCTGTGACCTGGAATCATCGTATGTGCTGGACGCGGATGTACCGGATCTAGCAGCACGGGTCGACACTGCTATCTCATCGCACTTGTTCTATGCATGCAGTCACTGGGGTGACCACCTGTGTGAAGCTAGGGCAGAACAGGCACTCGTGGCTGCACTGGACGGCTTTCTCTCGAATAGCGTGTTATTCTGGCTCGAGGTACTAAGCCTGAGGAAATGCATAGGCGTCGGGATCACGATACTAGCTAATGTACAGAAATGGCTGCAGGTGTGTGCAAAATCTGTTATTCTTCCCCAATTTCCTCACATGTCCGCAGGGGCGTACCGTTCCCGATGCTGTTTGTAGGATGGCGCAAGATGCATACAAGTTCGCGACCCTAGTCGGAACTTGCTGTAGCACGCCCCACATCTATGTGTCTGTTTTAGCGCTGTGGAGTAGAGAAGACCCAATGTGGATATGCTATGGAACGCGGATAGAGGGACTAGAGCAGTTAGAGCGTGCGTTGCACTCCAGCAAAACCTCGACATTACAGGCATTACTGGCCACCTGGGAAAACGGTGACAACGTTTGTTCAATTGCCGTCTCGCTGGATGGCTCCCATATTGTATCCAACTATCACAATCAGTTTATCGTACGGGATGCGTACACCGGAGACGAGATCTTGAGCCCGACAACCGGACACGCGGACTCGGTTTACTCTGTGGCTATTTCACCCAATAGTCACACCATCGCTTCTGGCTCTAACGATGGCACCGTCTGTATTTGGGCCACGGAGACGGGTGATATAATTGCTGGCCCACTCGAGGGACACACCGCCAGGGTTTGTTCAGTAGCGTTTTCGCCTGACAGTGCCTCCATTGCCTCTGGTTCCGACGATTGTACCATTCGTATTTGGGATGCACGGACCGGACTCATGCCGCTCCGTCCGCTTGAAGGACACACCGGCCCTATCTGGTCGGTAGCGTTCTCGCCTGATGGGGGTCGAGTCGCCTCTGGGTCTAGTGATCACACCATCCGCATCTGGGACGTGCAGACTGGCCACCTGCTCACGAGTCTACTTGAGGGACATGATGACGTTGTTTGGTCGGTAGGGTTCTCACCCGATGGTGCTCGCATCGCTTCCGGTTCATCAGACTGCACCCTCTGCATCTGGGACGCGCAGAATGGGAACATGCTTTCCAGTCTGGTTCACGGGCGCTCCTGGGTCTGGTCGGTGTCGTTCTCACTCGATGGTACTCGGGTAGTTTCAGGATCAAATGACGGCACGATTTGCATATGGGATGTCCACTCTGGGGATAGATTTGCTGGCCCTTTTCAAGCACACACCGATAACATGTTTTCCGTCGTACTCTCGCCCGATGGTCATAGGCTCATTTCTGGCTCCACTGACGGGACCATCCGGATCTGGGATGTGAACGCTGCAAGCTTGTGTGTTAATCAATCTGATCCAGAGCCCCCTTACGTTGTATCGGCAGCGTTCTCGCTCGACAATGATAGAATTATCTCAGAGTTTTCTTCTGGCATTGTTCGGATATGGAATATGCGGACTGGCGATTTACTCGCTGATCTCCTCATGCCGGGCAGTGATGTCCCTTCCAGAGCGTTTTCGCCCGACGGTGCTCGCGTCGCCCTTGGGTTCGGCAGGGATATCGAGATCTGGGATGTGGAGTATGGAACCATGCTGCTCGATCCACTCAGGGGACATACCGGGGCTGTTTTCTTTTCAACCTTTTCACCCGACGGCAAGTGTCTCGCATCTGTGTCTTATGACAGTGTCACCTTGTGGGATGTTCACACTGGTAACATACTCACTGGCCCACTCAAAGGGCATACTGGCGCGGTTCGTTCAGTGGCATTCTCACCTGATGGTGCCCAGTTCGCCTCTGGGTCTGATGATTATACCATCTGCATTTGGGATGCGCAAACCGGAGACGTGTTGCTCGGTCCACTCAAAGGGCATTCCGGCGCTGTCTGTTCAGTCGGGTTCTCGCCTGATGGTAGGCTTCTCGTGTCTGGGTCCTGGGATTGCACCATTTGCGTATGGGACGCCCAGACTGGGAACATGCTCGCCCACCCATTTGTAGGGCACACACACTGGGTCAGGTCGGTAGCATTCTCCCCTGACGGCAACTGCATTGTCTCCGGATCCGATGATTGCACCATCCGGATCTGGGACGCACAGACCGGGCAAACACTCGCTGGCCCTTTCAAGGCGCATGCAGATCGGGTTAGTTCGGTTGCGTTCTCATCCGATGGCAATCGTGCCGTTTCGGGCTCGGATGATGGCCGGATATTTATATGGGAGCTGGGTGACAGCGATTATGACGTCAGGAACGTTGCTGGCGCTTGGACCCTCGATTTTGAGGGGTGGATCGTTGGCAGGGACTCGGCGCGATTGCTGTGGCTCCCCCCAGCATTGCGAACGCCACCTCCCGGAAAACCGTTTGTGGTTCATAACCGCTGGCCGTTTGGGATTGATTTTGACGCTATGCCGGTCGGAACACGATGGGCGACTTGTTTTTCTGGGTAGCGCGCAGCTGCTGCATCTGTGAGCCGTGCGTTTTTTGCATCAATCCTTACCTTCCCGTGCCTTAGCTGCGCTCAATGTCCTTGTGAAAACGTTTGCCATTTCAAGCTCCCACGATGATGGTTCGTAGGTGTACTATTGATTGCCTTGCCATGTAATCACGATTGCTTATTTGCTCTCTGGCCTCATATTATATACCCAACTTACTCACTTTAGCCACTGATTTACCGTGTGTATTACGAACGCTGAAGAAGTGGAAACAAAGTCAAGCCTGCCTGAACCTCTACCGTCGCGAGCTGTCTGGCTGACTTATCGTACCCCAACTTCATTTTGAGCTAGCTAGAGGTACATCATTCAACTCCAACGCTCAGATTCAATCACGACGCTATAATTCTAGATACCATGTGGTAGTCCTGTAATGAACTATCAACTATCAATTCCCGGGTTGTAGTATCCAGCATTTCTTTGACCCATCTCGGTGTTCATCGCACCACACCGGTTATCACAACGTATACTCGAGCCACACGGAGGTAGGGTCCGTCCAGCTCGCATCCACCGCGTGCCTATAGCCGCCCTTGCCCCCCAGCCCTTTTAGCCCTCCAATCACAGTCTTCTCGTCGACTATCCAGTCGGCTTCGGCTGTAGTGATGAAGGTTCCATTCTTGGCCAAGAATACAACCTCTCCTTCTGGACTCCCGTCGATAGAGCCCTTGAAACGGCAGATTCCTAGCATTTCGATTAGCATGAACATTTTCAAAATATGCGGGGCTCGCATACGCACCGACGTACGACGATGTCGGTTTCTCTGCGTGAGGTCCATCGGGGCTCTTGCTGTCGGGATGGTTGCAGATGATGTACTAGGCGACGGCTTGAGAAAGACGATATTAGCCGGACAAAAACTACCACTAGTGTCGTCTGCTACTTGCCCGTGCCCTCCATCGCGCCTGCAAATTTTCGCTCGGATCTAACCTGCGTGATCTTGATCGCAGTGTCCTCTGCCGAGACAGTCTTTTCGTCCCAAGCAGTGGTAAGGTAGCCGGCTTTGATAGCTGTGTGTTCGAATGTGAGAAGGACTGTACGAATGTCTGAGCCTCGACTCACACTTGGTGGACATTTTCAATCGGGGCGTTCGAGAGAGGGGAAGGATGGTTGTGGTGCGCGACGCGTCCGGGTTCTTAAGGGCAGCCTCCCCGAACACAGTTCGGCGCGTGCCTGGATGAACGCGTCGCGTATTACGTCAGACCATTCAGGCACTTGACTCGATGAGTCGATGCTGTCACAAACGGTCGGCTTCGCAAGGCGATCGGCAGCTCGAGGACGGCCAATATAGATTACGATCGAATGTGCCTATCGACCTGAGTATATGCGTTCTTATTCGTCAATTTGGGCCGTCACTGTTGAACATGTTGCGCACTAGACGAGTTTGTAGCTCTACTGTTAGCCCAAGGTTGCATACCTTCAAACTAGGAGCCATGGTGCTACTTCCTAGCGAGTTGACTATACAACCTAATGGCTGTTCTTGAACACCTGGAGGTTCTTGATCTGGCCGTGATGAATATTTATAATGTCCCACAGGTACTCGGGGTAATCCAGCTGGGTCAAAAACCATTGACACTGAGTTCTCAAGTACATTTCTGCGACAATAATTTAGTCGACGAAATTAAGTCATTCCTTGACAGGGCAAAGGTGGTTCAGCTCCGGATGACGGGCGAACACCAATGGTACACTCTATTTCCTCATCTTTTCACTCGCCTTCCGCATCTCGCACACTTAGTTATTGTTATCCTCCACAGCTGAACATCCCACCACCTGCTATTTTGGGTAGCCTGCTCAAGGCAGATGTCTCATCGAGCTCTGCGCGCTCGGTCCGTTACCCCCTCCTGTACGCTCTAGAAACTCTCACGCATCCCTAGCTGCAACGGCCCGTTTATTATTCCGCTCCCGAAAATCTTAAACACGAGACGTTACCAGGAAGCTTTACACATTACGTCTCGCATCTGTGGGGCGCAGAGCACATCGGCGCTTGTGTGGCGTGATGGGCTACAAATTGGTATTGTTTGGGCTCGCGATTTTGCTCCTGACGGCGACCGGGAATTGGCGTGCTAGCAATGTCGACACGTGTAAGTTCGCGTCTTTATCTCTCCTTTTATCGGCTTACAGCTCGGACACCAGAGCACGAACCAGGAAGCCCACCAGCCTATGCTAACCGATGGCTCTGCCGTCGCTCGGCGAAAATACCCACCCCACGGCAAACATCCCTCTTCGCCGTATACAGACGCGCTTCAACAATGGAAATCTACCCGCTCGCGTCTCGGGGCTATCATACAAGAATATCTTGATGCCTGCACCACACTCAAGGACGTTTGCGCCCAACCACCGCCTTCATCCTCAGACGAACGTTGGCTTGACCCCGTACTTATCGCCGTCAACTCCGAGCTGCCATCCATTGTATCTGACGAGAGCAAGATGCGAGAAGCGGGTAAACAGCTTGGTATTGCCCGGAACTACTCCCCAAACCTAGTTCGGATCAACCGCCTCCCGCCTGAAGTCCTCACCCAGATATTTGGGCATGTCCTTGCTCTTAACGGGTGCTATGTTCCAGATCCCCCTCGAACCAGACCGTCTGAGCCTGTCAACGAGTATGCTCGCACATACCTGTCATTTCATTCGACTACGCTGGACGTGATCTCGGGTGTTTGCACTCATTGGCGTCAACTAGCCATCAACACCCCCGCGTTTTGGACTCATCTTGACTTTAACCTTTGTGACGACGACAGTAGGGACCGTGGAGTTCCGCGAACGGAATGCTTCGTCTCGCGTGCAGAGCTCTGGATTTCACGTACCCGTGGTTGCCCTCTCAGTGTTCATATCTTTGACCACGGCGGCTTTATGACAGACGGCGATGTTCCCTATTATCGAGTTCTCCGCCTTCTTACCAAACACGTATCTCGAATCGCTACCCTCAGCCTTGAAGTCCGGGAAACCTATTTGACCCAAATGATATTATCTGGATTACTATGTCGCCGTTCTCCTAGTTCTTTGAAAGCGCTGGTCTGCAAATTTCCCAAGGAACATGATGCCTGCTCCATTGAACCTCTTTACGAAACCCCCAGAAATGACGAGGTGCCATCCACTTCTACACTCGATGGGTTCTTCGCATCTCTTCATACCCTTCATCTGACCAACGGTCTGGCTCAATGGTCCGGCCGAGCCTACTCTGGGCTGGTTGACTTGAAGATCTGGGGCGA
>WSTG01000782.1:0-13898 GCA_019616325.1 Ceratobasidium sp. 394
TGAGCCCGGTCGGGTTCACGCCGGGTGGGATCTGCGGGTCGCTTACCAATCCATCCGCAAACCTCCCGGGCTAGTGGTGTATCCGCGGGTCAGTAGCCCGGCGCATACCCGGGTCGCCCATGTTAGACTCTACCGGTAACAGCGTTTTACCCGAGCCGACTGTGTCCTCGTCACCACCCCCACCACAACCCCACAGTTCATTCCACAACTGCACCATCTTGAACCATGTCCCAGGTCGATCTCGCAAAAGCCGTAGGGTACGAGTCCAAGCCCACTCCCGTAAGTCGTTTGTATCGCAAGACGAAATGACATTGAGAATAGTCGCCCTAGGTTGCATGGACGAAACGTGATTTATTGCTATACGCGCTCGGAATTGGTGCAAAGCATGATGAGCTGCAGTATGTCTATGGTGAGTCTTGAGCGGGAAAAATGAGAACGAGGTGGGTTGGTCGGAGCTTGTGCTGATCATCTGCTGCGTTTTGTAGAACTCGGTGTGTCTATGTATTGCTTGACTATTGAAACGAGTGCTTATGCTGGTTAAAGACAAAGGATTTGTTGCGTTCCCGACGTACCCGGTTGTATTGATGCTAAAAGGTACGTCATTACACCAATCAATTTGGGAAACCCATTTGTACTGATAACGGTGAATTGTAGGTGCTTCGTCCGACGTGACTGATTTCTCAAAAATGGTGGGGAGCGACCGTGCACCAGGTCTACCTGCTTTCGACCCAAAACGCGCTGTATGTCGCTCCAAATTCCTGCCGATATTTTTCTCATTTTATTTGATGCTGCTACTAGATCCACGGTGGAATGTCGATCGAGACACTCAAGCCTCTTCCTCTTGAGAGCGGAGAGGGGTGGACGCTGTCCAAAAAAATTATTGGTGTAACCGAGAATAGTACGCACATGACTTCCTAGTGTGGGTGTACACAACTAATGGTTGGGAAAAGAGTCGGGCATCATTGTAGACGCCGAGCTCATGCTCCGTGATCCCAAGGGTACTCCCTATGCCCGTCTTGTTGTACGTCCCATCCTCACCGTACCCCACTCTTTATTTATGCTCGTGTGGCAGACCTCTGGGTTCAATGTCGGCGCCAAGGCCACTGGTGGTCGCTTTTCCAAAGTCATTGGAACTGGCCCACAAGCCAAGAACCCGCCAAAGGATCGCAAACCCGACCACGTCGTGACCGAGTCGACGACCAAGGAACAAGCGGTTCTCTATCGTTTGAGCGGGGACTACAACCCTCTACACATTGGTCAGTCGGTTGTTTCATTGGGATTGAAAGGGATCTTCACGGTATGATGGCGCGGTAGACCCCTCGATTGGTCAACGCACCGGATTCGGAGGCGTGATCCTGCACGGACTCTCGTCGTACGGCTTTGCAGCACGCGCAATCCTCAAATCGGTCCCTGGAGAGCTCAAAGCATTTGGGGTGCGATTCACGAGCCCTGTCCGACCCGGAGGTACGCTCACCCTAAATGAAAAATCAAAACTTTAATTATGCACACACAACTGCAGATACCCTCGAGACCTCGATTTGGGAGATGGGACCTGGTCCAGACGGAACGACCGAGGTTGCGTTTGTGCAGAAGAACTTGGCGAGTGGCAAGGTACGTACGCGAGCCTGGTTTTCAGACTCTGATTCGGGTGTACTGGGTTTGTTGGATCCTCCCACATTTCGATTCTGTTGGGGGGCGTGGTTGAAAATATCTGGTGGAAGTTGGCACTTGCCTTGTCCCGAGGCTACACGGCTTGGCTGCCTTGTCTGGTCGTGCGCCGTGGCAGTACGGCAGCATTTCCAAGGAGGGCGGCGTGATTCCGGGGCCCTGTGGCTGGAATGATGTCGATCGCTGCTCTGTTCCAAGCCAGCCGTAACTTTTTGCCTTGCACATTTGTCGTGTGCTCATGCTTGTCCCTCTGACTGGCAGACGTGGATCTTCACGAAGTTGCTAAAGCCTCCGCGTTTGCCCAACTCTTGAAAAAATGCCTTGTGATTCCAAGCTAACGCCTTTGTTAGATTGCATTGGGCGCGGGCGTTGCGTACATCCGCAAAGGCGCCCAGAAGGGCAAGCTTTAGGATGGGATAGTGCCCTGACAAGACCGGGCAGGCGAATATGGGGAAAAGGCCCCTACGCCGAGAGCTGGAGATTCTGAACCTACTCATCGCCCAGCTGTCATTTATATGTTCCGAACAGACAATGGAATGTCCCTGCCAATTGCTTGGAGGACGCATGGATAGGCTGAAATCAACCAAACTGGGTCTGAACCCGGCCTCGAGTATTGAATAGGTTGCAGCCGAAATGCTTGCTAGTCGTGGATACGCCGCCCGACTGGCGCTCGGGCTTGTTCCCTGGATCATCAAGACCCTCATCCGAATGCAAGGAACCCGGCGGATCAATTTGCCTTGGGAGTATTGTTTCTGAAACCCGAGCGCTCCCGAGCAAAGTAAAGGCTATAAAAAGCCTGGAGATAACCCATTTATCCTCCAGGCCTCCCGTCTCTTGTTTTTTCTTTCTAGCTTTGTGGTTCGGTTGCAATGACGCGCCCCACTCTCTTTCAGGCTACGGCCGTCCTTTCGCTCTTTGCGTCATCTGCTCTCGCGCGTGTCGTCAACTATGATCTCAACGTCGCAAACGGTCAAGTCGCCCCCGATGGTTTCACTCGAGATGCGGTCTTGGGTATGGCCCACTTGTCTCCTCCGAGTTGACGTCGTCTGACCTTTTTTTCAGTCAATGGCAGGTTCCCAGGCCCGCTTATCACGGCAAACAAGGGGGATACACTCAAGATCACCGTGAAGAACGGGCTTACCGACCCTGATATGCGTCGTAGCACAACCATTGTAAGGACGAGGCTGTTTCGTTTGTCCCTCGTTACTGACCATCGTTCGCTTTTTTTTTTAGCACTGGCACGGCCTCTTTCAGTCGGGGACGGCAGAAGAAGACGGTCCTGCGTTCGTAACACAGGTATATGCCCTTTCCTTTTTCGTTTTGCCGTGGAATGGTTTGTCGACGACGCTCGTCCTTCTAGTGCCCTATTGCTCCACAGGCTTCGTACACCTATACCATTCCCCTCAACGACCAGACAGGCACCTATTGGTACCACAGCCATTTGAGCTCTCAATACGTTGACGGACTTCGGGGCCCGCTTGTGATCTGTGAGTGCTGATCTTGGTCTCAGTATCTCCTTGCTCAACATTCATTTCACAGATGGTTTGTCTCCGTTGTGCGGTGTTCAAGCTGCAGCGACTTACCTTGCTTGATCTAGACCCCAACGACCCGTATCGTAGCAAGTACGACGTTGACGACGAAACTACCGTTCTCACTCTCGCTGACTGGTACCATCTTCCATCCGAGACGATCATGGCTACTGGGAGCGTTTTGGCTACGTGCGCCCCTCTACACTCTTTTCTCTTTGCTTGGATAAACTAACACTTTCTCCCTATATGCAGCATTCCCAACTCGGGCACGATCAACGGCAAGGGACGGTACGACCCCCTTAACATTACTGCTTCCCCCGACACGCTCTACACCCTCAAGGTCAAGCGTGGCAAGCGGTATCGCCTGCGCATTATCAACGCTTCAGCCATCGCATCGTTCCGCTTTGGAATTCAGGGGCACAAAATGACTGTCATTGAAGCGGATGGTATTTCGACCAAGCCGATCGAGGTTGACCAGTTTGATATCTTGGCCGGGCAACGGTACAGCGTTATCGTATGTTATTGCCCTTCTCACTCCTTGGTTGCAGGTTAACTAAGGTTTTGTCTTGCAGGTCAAAGCGGACCAAAATCCCGACACTTACTGGATCAATGCGCCCATCACCAACGTCCTCACCACCAACGTCCAGGCGCTCTTTGTTTACGAAGACGTCAAGCCGTGGAGGCCGCCCAAGGGCCCATTCTGGACCTGGAATATCTCGCAGGATATTGTCAGGTATTGGAAGCATACACATGGTCATCATAACAAGGGGCGCAAGGGGCACAAGATGCGCATGATCGGTGAGTCCAGGGGTGCGTCTGGACTTGGGGGCGGGCATGAGCTCGAGGCGCGTGCCGCGCCTGAGCTTGAGAAGCGGTCCATAGATGCGACTGCTTTGAACCCGGTTGTGTTGGATGAGACTAAGCTTGTTGTAAGTCGCGATTTCCGAGGGGCTTTGTGGTTAGGTCTAATCGAATCTGGTGTAGCCGCTTGAGAATCCGGGTGCGCCAGGCGGATCTCAACCTGCAGATGTTATTATCCCCCTGGACTTTGGGCTGGTGAGCATTCAGGTTTACTAATATAGCGACTTTCGGGTGATAACGTTTTCGCTGTGCAGAACTTTGTCAACGGCCGTTGGATGATCAACGGTATTTCCTACGAACCTCCCAACATCCCTACTCTACTCCAGATTCTAGCTAGCAAGGGTGCAGGTAACTTGTATGTCCAGTCTTTTTTGCCCTTGTTTCGGCCAGCTGAGTGGCACAATGCAGCACCAACTCGGAGCACACGATCAAGCTTCCAAGGAACAAGATTGTCGAGCTTCATATCACTGGGAACGCCCTGGGAATCGTGCACCCGATGCATCTCCACGGTGTACGTCCACCTCTCCCGTGATCGAGGTACAATGAGCTCATCGTCGAGGCAAATGTAGCATGCATTTGATGTTATCCAGCTCGGAAACAACCCGGTCAACTATGTGAACCCGCCTCGACGGGACGTGCTTGGTATGCTGGACGCTGGGGCCAAGATCCGGTTCAGGACGGATAATCCTGGCCCTTGGTTCCTTCACTGGTGTGTTTTTTCACCTTGATCTTCCCTGCGATGTTGTGCTGACTGGCTGGAACAACTTGTAGCCATATCGACTGGCATCTCGAGGAAGGTCTCGCAAGTATGTCTCCCACGCCTGCTTGGCCTGACGAATCAAATACTAACGCATATATCCACCTTTTAGTGGTATTCGCCGAAGCGCCCACGGATATCCCCAAGGTGGTTAAACCCGACCCGACTTGGTACAAATTGTGCGAAAAGTACAACCAGTTGCCACCAGACCTCCAGTAGTTTTTCAGGGAGTTTCTTAGGGCGTGCTTTCTTGGGGCTCAGCGTGTGTATCTGAGGACTTTTTGATCTGGACTTCGAATTGGTTGAGCTTGTTGTCGTTTGTTATGTTCACTCACCACTTACTTCTACCGATAATATATACGCGATAGAAACGAGACGCGGCGATATTCTCGCATGGGAGCTCCAGGGGGCGCGTGAACACTATCCTGCAAGGGCCAAGTGAAGCGCGTTGAAGGAACTGTATAGAACCCTTTGACCCCAAACTTGGTTCTGCCCATCAGGGCGCTGTGATCACGCGCTCATCTTGTTCTCTGCGCTTCCACCTCAAGCATGCCAGCATCCCCGCCCTCACTTCCTACTCTTTCAGGCAATATGACACATGTTAGCGAATCCGGGAGGCAGGGGAAGAATATACTTGTGTTTGGTGAATACGGCTCTGCGGTCAACACCTTGCGAATGCTGACTTTGGGTGACGGTTTGTGTTGCAGAAACGGATGGCATGAGGGGTTTGCCCCAACTGCTCATATTACGGGAAATTATGGTATTCTTGGGGATTTTTTTGGGACTCGATCGACCTGCCTGCGTGGATGAGCACTTTGACATAGTGGCAGGTACGGGTGTAGGAGCGTAAGTTAGGTGCTATCCGGCGCGGCTCTTGGCTCTTAATGCCCATCTTGGTATAGAATTATAGCGTGTATGGTAGGAAGGCTACGAATGCCGGTCGAAGTGGCAATTGGACTCTACCAAAGGGTTTCCCAAGCGTTCTTGGATGGAAAGCCGAGCGGGGTGACCGAGTTCGAGGCGATCAAGCTCACCGCAGCCCTCAAGGCGATTGTTCTACAGGCAACAGGTGACGAGGACACGCGAATGATGGATACGCGACCGGATGCGGAGAAGTGTCGAACGTACGACTTGTACGTTTTGACCATGAGAGTTGCATAACTAACACCAGTCACTCTCAGCATGGTATTTGCGATGCCAAAACACGATACGAGTGCTGGCCTCCCACCCATTTTCCGTTCGTACCAAGGCGCTGCTCAAGAGAATCTCGACTGCAGAATCTGGGAGGCTCTACATGCGATAATGTCACGCCCGGAACTATTCGAGAGCGCTGATATAGATGAAGGACCAACGCGAGAATCGTTCGTAGCTGGCTCGCTTGGGCGCGCTAACCCGGTCGCACACGTCCTCTCTGAAACGGCAACTCTGTACCCCGAGCAGCACGTCTCGTGCATTATCAGCATTGGGGCTAGCCACGCGCGTGTGATCCGAATACCAAAATCGAGCGCTTCTTGGGGATCGCTGCCAATGGACGCCCTGGTAGCAATGAAGGGTATCGGGACGGATACCGAGCGGGTAGCACAAGAGATTGCGATACGGTTCCGTGGCACACAGGATCTGTACTTGCGCTTCAACGTCAATCAAGGCGCGCAGAACATCGAGCTTGATGGGTGGGGACGGTCGAACGAAGCGACTAACCACGTTCGATCCCATAACTGCCGAGTAGAAGATCCAGAGCAAATGGAGCGAGCCGTGAAAGCAATTGCGGGAAGAGCCGCCATTGGCGTGACATCAATTGGTACGAATCTTTTTAAGTATCCTCTTTGTAAACCATGTGACGGCGATTTGAACAGATGAACAAATGCCAACTTCTTTACCTGCGAGCGTGAAGATATGCCCACCACCGTTGCCTATATTTACTGGACGAGAAGATGAGATCGAACAAATAAGGGCATGTCTTTCCCCTGGAGATAGGGAGCGTCGTGTGTTCGTGCTCCATGGACTCGGCGGTACTGGCAAGACGCAAATTGCGCTCAAGGCTATCGAGCAAACGAGCGAGATGTGGACTGATGTTGTCTACATCAACGCCGTGTCCCGGGACGAAATTGTCGCTGCGCTTCAGCAGTTCGCGCTTGCGAGGAAGATTGGTGGGACTCACGACGACACAACGATATGGCTCGGAGCGCGTAAAGAGAGGTGGCTCATGGTATTCGACAATACAGATGATCCCTCGCTGAACATTACCGATTTCTTTCCCCGAGGTGATCATGGCAGCATCCTGATCACGACCCGTGCATCCGAGATTACTCTACTTGCACGAGGGCCATCTTCCGATTGTGTAATTGGAGTGTCAAGTATGAACCCCGAGGATGCGGCTGAATTGCTGCTAAGAGCAGCACGGATGGAAGACAAGATGCTGCGAGAATCAGAGCACAACGCCGTTACGCGTCTACTGAAGGCAAGTCATCTTCATGGGCGCACTACTCGTTAATGGCTCATGCTGCAGGGATTTTATTATAGGCTTTTGGACACTTGGGACTCGCCATCGTCCAGGCAGGCGCATATATACGGTCCACTCGAATCACTATCGTCGAGTATCATGTCAAGTTCCTCAGTCAGCGCCAAGCAATAATAGGGAACTCGGGGTTACCGGTCGGTATAAACGGGTACCAGGAGGGCGCATACATTACGTGGTACATGAGTTACCAGCTGCTGAGTGTCCCTGCGCAGCAGCTCTTCTGGCTGCTGGCATTCTTGCACCACGACAATATCACCGAGGGTTTATTTCGACGAGCAGCCATTAACGCCCAAACGTATCGATTTTTTATTCCGCCATCCAACGCAGAAGTGGAGGTGCATGCATACGTGAAGAACCTGTTGGAGGGATACCTGGATTCGGCTGGTTCTTGGAACTCTGACGCCTTCTCGGTTGTAATGGCTGAGCTACTGTCATACTCGCTGGTCAGGTACGACCGATTCAACGGAACCTACAACCTGCAAGTACTAGTGCATGACTGGGCTAGGACTATTGTGCCTCATCCGCTAGGCGTTGGAATTGAACATACCATGTTCTTGCTAGCGTTATCGATCGGGTACAACGATTCTTGGGGTGACCACGTCTTTCGAAGGGCACTCGGGGTGCATGTCGACAAGCTACTGACACTATCCAAACCGTGCTCAAACAACGCGGCAATGTTTGCCAAAGTGTATTATCATATGGGGCGGTGGAGCGCAGAGAGCTTAATGGAGCTTCAAGTCCTAAATGCAAGGCGCCAAGCACTCGGGGAGGAGCACCCATACACGTTGAGTATCATGCATGACCTGGCATGCACCTACCAGAAACAGGGCCGATATGACCAAGCAGAAGCGCTCCATGTTCAGGCTCTGGATGCAAGGAAGCGTATGCTGGGTGACGAGCATCTCGATACAATGTCAGCCCTGGACAGCCTTGCCCTTACATACCGCAGCCAAGGGCGCTTCCAGCGAGCAGAGAGGTTTCATTCGCAGGTCCTCAAAGTTAGAAGGGAAAGGCTTGGCGATAACCACCCTGACACGTTGGCCTGCATAAATAGCCTGGCGCTCACATACCGGTGTCTGCTTCGTTATGATCAGGCGGTAGAGTCTTTGAAGCAAGTACTAGAGGGCTACAAAGAAGTACTTGGTCTCAACCATCCCAAAACGCTAACCTGCATGGATAGTCTGGCCCTCACATACCAGAACCAAAATCTCTTTGTGGAAGCTGAGGCGCTGCAAGAGCAGGTATTATCTGCCCGGAGACAAGTGATTGGGGAAGGACATCCTGACACACTAATCGGCATGAGCAACTTGGCATATACATATCAGCGTCAAGGTCAATATCGGAAGTCGGAGGCACTCCGAGTCACCGTGCTACAACTCATGAAGCGGGTACTCGGGGAAGAACACCCAGAAACGCTCTCATGTATACACCATCTCGCGGTGACCTATCACAGCTTGACTCAGTACGAGCAGGCGGAGAAACTTCTCGTCCAGGTAGTCGAAGTTTACAAGCGTATTTTGGGTCAAGAACATCCCGACACGCTCAGCAGCATGGGCAGTCTCGCATTAACCTATCGGGGTCAAGGTCGACGGGCGGCAGCCGATTCACTAGAGGCAGAAGTTGAAAATATGCGTAAGAAGTTGTTGGATAGAGAATCTATGGTACTGCCACGCACTCGGTTGGTCACCCTACCCTTCCATCTTTCTGTGGTTAGTATCTCATGCTTTACGTCCAGGCAACAAACTGAGGAGGAGAATCAACTATCCTGTAAGCATACAAAGGTTGAAATCGGGCAAAAAACAGTAAGTTGCTGATATGTAGGTATAAATGAGTTTTTTTGGTAATATGCGCCGGGATGCTAGCCCATGTCTGAAATCATCAAGCACCTTACCGCCCATGGATGCCCAAATGTCACTCCTGCATTGGATATCCCATTTTGCAAGGGAAGCCCAACATCCATCGGAGGATTCAGTGACATATACGAAGGACGGATGATCGGCGGTACTGAACGTGTAGCAATCAAGTGTTTAAGGCTTGGTAAGAATGTCAAGATACACAAGGTGCGGCGCAATGTTCAAATTATTTAATAACAATCGCTTATTTTAAACACAGCGGACCGCTCAAGAGTTATACTCTTGGTCTAAGCTTCGAGACAACAATGTCCTGCAACTATTGGGTTTAGCGTTGTTTAGAGGTCAGATTGCCATGATATCGCCTTGGATTGCACATGGCAACTTGATCGAGTACACCGAGCGAAATCCAGATGCCGACCGCTTCCAGTTGGTAAGAGAAAAATCGTGCCTCGATTGCGCATTTAGTCACGGCTGAACGGCTTGCATGGTTAGTGCACAGGAGTATCGGATGGCCTGGCATATATGCATTCGCAGCATGTTGTACGTCACTGTTGGTTTTAGATAGTTACTTGCCCATTGTTGACTTTGAATCTTTTGATAGTTGCACGGCGATCTTAAGGGTGTAGGTATTTTTTCATTGCGTAGTGACCCTGTTTTGCTGATGGGTGTTTGGTAAACTATGAAGGAAAATGTCTTGATTTCAGACGCGGGGGTCCCAAAACTTGTCGACTTTGGATGCTCGACCTTGAAATCAAGTGTTACCATTGGATTTACGCCAACTAGCCCCCGGTACACTCCTCGATGGGCTGTGGGTATCCAGAGGAAAATTCAAGTCTGCTTCTCATGATTTACGTGAACTAGGCACCCGAACTGTTGATGGACGATCCAGATGACGATGATGCAGAAGACTCTCTTGACGTAGAGGACCCAAGAAGCGTTGCTTCAGACGTATATGCGCTCGGAATGGTGCGTGATAGGTACTGAAGGATAACCACATTGATGAGAATGACACACGGTCTCGTTACTAGACAATTTTGGTCAGATTACTTTTATCGCAACAAGTAGTTATATACTCACATAAACGTCTAGGAAGTGCTCACTGGGCGGCCTCCGTACCACTACAAGCGAGATGGAGTCATCATCCATTGGGTTGTGATGGCGCGGAAACTCCCCAACCGCCCTGAAGACAAGATACCCAGCGGCAATGAACTGGCGGATTCTCTTTGGCAAATGTTGATACGATCATGGAGTTTTGATCGCACGCAGCGCCCTACGGTTGCAGAGATACGAGATCTGGTACGAAATTACCCACATGTTACTCGAATTCCAGTAACTCTTTCGTCCTTAGGTGTCGTCACTTGCTGGGAAAAGCCTCCAAGTTTAAGACAACAATCCGTCGTCTTAACGTCTCTCAGACCACGGTGCATGTGTGCACGGTTGTGTTTGGTTATATGCTATTATTGGATCGTTAGCGTATCTAGTTGAGAGCGGGAAGCGGACGCTCCCGGTTTACTTGATTGTTATTTACCCACAGTTCGTTCATTGAACCGAGCACGCATTGCGTGCTCCATTATGAGGCATGGAACTAGCTTATCCACCATTACGACTAGGAAATTGGGAGTAAAATTATCCAAGTTATTGACTCATCTGTACCTATTAGTCCTCAAACCACCCAACCTCTTCCATCGCCCTTGCGAGTCCCTCGAAGCCACGTCTTCGGATTTTCCGTCCAACCATCTCCGTGCCAAAGCTGCACCTACCTGTTAGCACACGAAAACAGGCCCAAGGAGAGAAGGACATCATACCGTAAACACTCCTCCAACCTCCACCGGCCCTTTTCTGCATCTGGACCGGGTAAATCGTGCAGGCCAGGAGAATAAGGCGCGCCGGGTACGAGCCTGCGCGAGAGAGCGAATATCATGCCTGTAGAAAGATGCTCGCGTTTATAAGATAGCACTATATAGATTGAGGGCTGACGTACCGGCAACAAATGCATCGCCTGCTCCAGCCTCTTCCACGACGTCTTTAGCAGCCGCAGCGCTCGAGGTTGTACCAGTTACAGACGTACGCCACGACGCGCCTGTAATCGTCCGGCGCTCGTCTTCTTCAGACGATGAGCTCGGCGCTGGAGAGGCTCGACCTATCAGTTCATCACCGGTAAGTATCTAGCAGTACAGAAAACAGGGGTTTGCAGTTCACGTACGCACGCTCTCAGGATACATCTTCCCCCAATCGTCCTGTCCCGGTCCAGGTCCTTGCCCCGGCCCAGATGTGCTCTGCCCTCGGTTTCTTCGCTTTCCGCCACCCTGACTTGCACTTCTGCTGCCCCCTGCTCGGCTCGCACTCCTTGCTTCCGCCCGACTTGCGCTCCTTGTTTCTGCCCTACTCGCGCTCCTCCCATTTCCGTTTACCTCTGCCCGGCCTTCAGCGCGACTGGGCGCCCGCTGGTCACCTAGTTCAGGATACAATGGTGTACCGCTCCTGACAGATTCAAAGAGACTTGTGCTCAGACTGTCTACTACACGGTGGGATTGGGCGCGCGGATCAGGTACAAACGCGCTAGACTTTTCGGCAAGTCAGTTGTAGGGGAGTTGTGGGAGGGGGAGCAGAGGCGAACCTGAAAGTACTCTTTCGTGGGTACACTGAGCATCGCACAACCTGCGCGGCCCCATTCGACGCACAAGAGGGCGTGAGGGGCTGCGAAACGGGCCATTGCGAGGAGGAATGGGCGCGGAGCGGTGTATTCTTGTGCCTAGCACGAGGTTGGCGCAGTACTTGTAGAATGGAATCGACAAGCTTACAGTTGCGTATGCATGCCTGGCCCCCAACACTAAAAATGAGTACTAGTGGATAGCTGGGAAGTCGAAAAGCTCACGAGAAAAACACTACATCGGCGTGGCGGATTAACTAGGGCATTCCGCGTGTCAGAAGCAAGCCAGCGGTGGGAAATTAAAGGCGTACCGCTTCTTGCCCTTGTCTACCAGGCCGTGAAATCTCTACGCTAAAGACAACCCTAGTGCGCCAGCCGCGCTCCAGGGCGAGTCCATCGAGTCCAGTAAGGTTACTGAGCGTAGTCTGCACTGTTCGCCCCTATTTTACATGGTCTGTCTATCAAGGTGAAAACCCCAATTTTTGAGAATAGCAGACTGACCTCGAAATGTAACCATTCAAACGGAGCCTGGGAGAGATCAGGCTCGGGGCCACCAGGTGGGGTTGGGGGTGTAAGGAGAGGAGCGACGAGTCTCACAAACTCGTCGTGTAGCACGTCTGGGATAGGATTATGGTTTACTACAGACTTTGTGCCGTCCGCTACATCACGTCGGGACCGAAAATGTGAAATGCGAATCAGCAACCAAGTACACACTCGGAAAAATAAAAGCTACCTGCACAAATGACATACGCGGCAGGCACCCCACTCGCATCTCTCTTTGCGCATAGCTTTGTTCTCACTCCAGCTGTCTCAAGTTCCTTTAACATCGCACTTCCTTCGGGACCGCGTCCTACAGGCGCGACGAGATACGCCTCAACATGGGTAAACTGCGCAAGGACGGATAAAACGGTTGCGCTCGCTCCTCCACGCTCTCTTCGGACAGCCGAGGCACGCGTAGAGTTTTGATTTGGAAGAGAGTTGACAGTAAGTGTGTGGGTGACGAAAAGCGTTCCACTTGCGACAATTCGTAGACGGCGAGACATGGAGGAGCGCGATCGCGGGGTAGCGGCACGTGATTCCCTGGCAGCCCATATCCGGCCAGAGCCGGCGCCGGGTAAACAGAACCCGACATAAACCAACTTGTCCTGTACAATTTTATTGAAATATCCCTGCTTCTCGCATTATATGCGCATTCACGAGGAGGTTAAACCTGAAGCAACGCTAAAATTTCCCCGTCAAAGTCCGTTTTTCAACGCCTGACTCTGGTCTCCCACCACATGGTGGTACAATCCGGCCAAGCGAGCGCCTTTGCCGTGTAGAAGGCTACCCAGTTTCAGCCTCCTTAGTAGCTAGCCTTTAGCCCCAAGTTTGGATTGCCCATAGCCGCAAACAACCTGTGCGTAGCACGCAACAATTAAGGGCTCAGATTTATTATAATAAAGCCTAGAAAAAATCGAACAGTTTACCGGGATTTGTGCATTATTCCAGTGCCTTTTGCCTGTAACATGCGAAGTGTGGTCGCTGGTCTGAAAGAGATCACATGACTTTCTCGGTACGGAACCAAATTCGACCAAACACCCCACCTCGACCTCATGGACACTCGCCAAGTCGAACTCCGGGGTGCACATGCTGATGTGCTCCATGCGATCCAGGCAGAGAAACCTTACAAATACGAAGCGGCAAGGTCGGTGGGTGCATTCTACGGCTACCTGTGTAAATCGTTGGAGGTATACGACAAGTAGCGCTCGAGATGGCTTTCATGACGAGGTAGGTGGATAATACAGTCCGGGTTGCTTGGGAGGCTAACAGTTTCCTCAGTGCCCAAATTATCTTACTGCTAGTGTGTGCTGCGACGTGTGTCCAGGCGACGTCCAGCGTTGATCAGAAAGCTGTATGTTGATCTTCATTTCGCTCTCCCTTGTCTGCAAGCTAATCCCCTCCTTTAGAAAATCACTCTCGCATGTCTCCTCGGCGGCGTACCTGCAGTGTCTCTCCTCATGCTCACCTGCTTTTGCATCTGGGTTAAACGTCGCAAGCGCCGCGCACAGAAAGATGCGCTCGC
>WSTG01000783.1:0-13873 GCA_019616325.1 Ceratobasidium sp. 394
GGCTCCTCCTTTCTCGCACCATTCGCAGCAAACCACGCCCTCAGGTACGCATTCTCAGTCCCTGCCACAATAACACCCATCAGCACCGTGCCTAATCAAAGCTTAAAAACTCACACTCCATCGCCTCATTCAACGTTTCAAACACCTCGACACCAGTCCCCCGATCGGCCCACACATCAACCATCTGCAACGCCTTGCCGACCGTCGAATCCGCATGGACACCGCACACGATGAGTGTCACATGCTTGACGGCCAATAACCGCTGCACACGGACAAACGCCTCGGCAGACGACATGTCCAATCCACCGACGAGGGCCAGGTCGACAATGAGGAACCGAATCGGACGTTTGTTCCAGTTGGCAATGTCGATGAGTTGCCTAAACCTAGATTAATATTCCATGTATGCGCCGAAAAGGAGCTACATACCGAATCGTGCTCTCCACATACGTCACACTCCCAAAGAAAATCATCCCCTGCAACCTCAAAATCGCAGTCTGTCCAGCCCAGATTAACAAACATCTCCGAGCTACACCCATTACTCACCTGACACGCAACCTCGCGGATATACTGCCGATGTGCACTCGGCCGACGCACAGTCGACATGGCAGTATCTCCATAATACAACGCACGGATACACTGCCGCTTCGAGTTTTGTACAACAAAGAAAAAGCCTGGACCGAGTATGAGCCAAGCGCCAATCAAGATTAGGAGACTCACAAGCAAGAACGATCCCAAATAAGACTCCGATAACAAAGTCGTACAATGACTAGATGCCCATCAGCTATTGCCCAATAGATATGAATTCAACTCACCATGCAGAGCATAATCGCAATAATCGTGATATACTCCGACCTACACACCATCAACAACACATCCCACCCGCTCTCACTTCAACTCACGTGCTAACCCGATGCCGGGTATCCCAAACCGACTCCTTGACCAAGTCCAGCCCCAACACAAAAATCAAAGCCCCAACAACCATCACAGCTAATCCAACATCAGCCAAGCCCCACCCATCCGTAACTTGCACTCACGGATATACCCAATCGGCCAAGTCCCAATCCACAACAACAAAACACTACTACACCCCAACAAGAAACCCGCATACCGCGTCCCGCCTCCAACTCGATAAAACCTGCCACACATCAGCTCGGGCCTCTCAACTTGAAACACAACTCACAAGAGTGTATTGACGTAAACTAGATAATTCGGTGCAACACCCGCAAGGCCAGCAAGCAAATTGCTCACACCGTGCGCGGTCAACTCGCGGTTCGTATCGATGTTATCCTCGTTCAAGCTCACAGCTAATCCACTATCAGTCTCTTTCGTACTCGCTGCGAAGGGACTTACCAAGCGCAGGGACGTTCAGAGGCGGATGAAGGATGTTGAAAAACAACAAGGCAAGCTGGGTCGGAACACCCGCCCAAATTGCCGACCAGCTCGTTTTGCCAAAGTCTAATCAAGGTCAAGTCTCGGCATGGATCCAAAGATAAGAAGACATACCAAATTTGGTATAAAAGTGGTACCACGGCTCGCTCGATCCTCCCACGTCAAATATCCATCCAGCATTCCGAAGCGTATCAAGGTCGATGCCAATAATCGCCACAACAATGTAAAAGACGATACCAATCATAATAAAGTCTACACAAATCAGCACTCGCTCACCCCGGTCTGACCGGACTCACAAATAGGAAACACGAGTTGATGGTGCACCCGGTGGGTAATGATCCTCAGCAGGATCGCCAGCGCCAAGGCAGGAACCCACAACGAGAGGTTATGCTTGTCCATGAAAAACTTGCGAAATGTGGCCAGGTTGTACTGGAACCCCTCATCATCGTTGACCCCGGCCGACACTTCGAACCTATCAACAGATTAGAGACGAGACAACTGAACACGAACAAACTCACCCAGTCTCGATGAGAAAGACTCCAACACCGCCAATACACCCAACCAAAATATGTCTTGGGAAAAAGCCAATAATGACCCCGAGACGGAACACGCCCAACATCAAAAAGGTGAAACCTGTCGAGCATCAGCCCCAATCTCGCCCCGACGCAAAAAAGACACACCAGTAAGAATCGAACTCAGACAAAACGCAACCATACTCGTCGCGACGATCACCTCCGGTTTGTCCTCTCCGACATGAGCAATGATTCCCGCCGTGAGCATGTGAAAGAACGGCTACTACCCGTCAACCCAATATCTACGCAAAGTAGTATCCGGACATACCACAACTTCAATCATCATGCTCCCATTCGCACCATGAAACGCGCTCCCTCCAAACGTATACACCATTTGCGAGATTAAAGTCCTGCGGAACCGAACAATCAGTCTCCGTCGCACGTGCGCTGACATCATGATCGGCGGTGGAGAAAAAAGTCAAAATAATGGGATGGCATGCCGTAACGCGCCACCGATAGGCGAAGAGTCAAAAATAAAATGGCATGCCGTAAGAGATCGAAATGAAAGAACATACGTGACGAAAAAGATCGAGACGCCGAGTCCAGCAAAATTATCGAATGTCTCGCCCGCGGGGAATATAATCATCTGTGCCAACTTGTTAGTTTCTGTACAGACAATAAACACAAGACATACCCCATAAGAGACACCGTCCAACACATTCAGCAACATCCCAAGCATAACCGCCGGCAACGTCATCGCAGTAATCACCACCCCCGCCTTGACCGCCCCCGGCGTCGCAAGACCCCGAGCACGGGCCACAGCAGTCTGGACCAGCGTCCGACACGCCTTCCACGTCAAATGACGCTCGGGAGAACCTGATGACGGCCTCGGAAGATGCAATACGTCGGTACTGACGTCATGCCCCCTCGACGCCGACAAAGGCAGCGACAATGTGCCATACGACGGACGCACATGTCCACCAAGCAGTCCGGCACGTTCGCCTTGGACCTCGACCTCGGACTCGGCGTGAATCGTATCTGAACCTGGCAAGCCGCCGTCCACGTCAATAGGCGACCGCGCCGGCTCGTCTGGCCTCTCGGAATTCGCCGAGCTCTCGCGACTGCGCCCGCTCGCAATCAAGCGCGAGAGCCCACTCGGCTTGCCTGGTGGCGACGCAACTTGTGGAGGCGACACGGACCTCGATATCGTAAGCGGAGGTCCAGCAGTTGTAACCCCGACCCCAGTCCCAACAACCTGCTCCTCGTCAAGCTCTTGCATAGGCGCAAGCGTATCAAGTGGAGCAACACCCTCGCGGGCTTTACCCAAGGACGTCCCAAGCAGATGCGCCGAGGTCGCAATGCGCGGGACGACACCACTATCAGCCGACGACGGCGTAAACATACTCGACAGCTGGGCCGAAGCAGCACGGATCCCGTCGGGCGTGTCCGACATGCGCGCCGAGTGCGGGTGTGAAGAGGACGTAAACGTGTGAGCAAACGAAGCCCGTCGAACTTGGACCTGGCTAAGAGGAAAAAACACGGAGGTAAGCACGCAATTTGGCGCAACACACTCGACTAGATGGGAAGGCGAGAAGGAACGAACGAGGGCGCAAGAGCTATATACTAGCCCGTGATGCGGAAATTCTCAGCAAAAGGTCATCTGAGCAGCGATACAAACCCAATCGCACAGACACCAAATCTTGTTTTGACTACACGCGGCAGAAACTCACATGGACGGACTGCCAATAGCCGAGCTCGGGCCTGTACCCGACTGGGGGCTATCGTCGTGGCTGTTGCCATCGCCATCGCCATCGTCATCGGTGACGACGACTTCGGGTGTCGACAACGGTTGGAGAAACATCCGCCCGCGCGAGTGGTTGGACATGAGGGAACCCGCAAGAGTCGATCTGCGCAGCGACATGGCTCAATCAGCGGAACAAAGTACCCAGATCAAGCTAGCCCAGGAGTCGTCCTGCCCGCCGGTGGTCGACGGAAAGCAAGAGGCCAACGATAAGCACACCAATCGACTCGGACATAGCAAGCGGTATCCCGACGGCGGTCACCTGACCCAAAAAAGTACCGATATCCGGTCAGCTGCATCAAAGTCAATTCTTCCTGCGCACTCTATTCCCTTGTCCCACGTCCTGGGCTCTCATCCGCTGCTGCCTATGGCGCACGATGTCGTATGTCTTGCTGCTACAGTCGCTCGATTTTCCAGCGATGGCGTCTTGAGCACCTCACTCCACCCTGAAGAAAATCACAAACACCGGATCCGAGCCGCTCCACCGACATTCTGTAATACAGCCCAGGGGTGAAAAAGTTCAGTACCAGGCACGGCCGTCCAGAACTTGCAAACCAAAAATTTTCGCGACCTAGGCGATCGAGATCCCTTCGGGACCTCAACTTGCCGGCCAACCACCAGGGATCTGGTGAAATGAGAACTGCGGCACCGCCGTGATCGTTCACGCAGAGAAGGCTCCTACGTAATCCCTGACGCATACGTCGCTGCATGTGGCTTCTCAGGTAGTATATTACTTAAATCACATTTCTTCAATTCCGTAATTTATGATACCGAGAATAGTTTTCAAGCGTTGAAAAACAAGGGAGACCAGAACTGTACCCACCGAGAAGTCCAGGTTTTACTCACCGCTTGAGTCGTAATTTTTCTGCCGTGGGGGTACTCGTGAGAACCAACGTTGACTCGCCCATGATAAGATCTCAACCCAACCGCGCATACAACAGCTAACTCAGAGACCCACCCTCAAATTCTACTCATTCCCAACCCGACGCAAACCAACAACCCAAAGGCGACCGCTCGGCCATGTGTCCACTAAAGGTTTGCCTTCGGCCAACTCCTGATCGACCTCAAACCAAGACCTGAAAACCATCGCGCTAAGATCCTAAGTTACAACAATACAACTCAACCTTACACATCTTCAAGTACCAATCACAAGAGAGCACCGACGTACGCGGCGCCTGCACACGGCGATCCCCGACATCCATCCAAATGACATATACTACGAATGCCTTCTTCTCGCACCCTCGCTGATCCCGGACTACACGATCTAGATCGGATAGCGTCTACGCATGGCCCAAAACGAAGCAGACGACATTTTTTGTCTCTCTTCTCTGTCCAAAGTACCAATTTAGGTGAACTGAGGTCGATCCGCCACCCACCGTCGTGTGGCGAACGGCACGTATAATTTTGACAGCGCCCTATCGCCGGGACTAATCTACCATCCTGGCGGTGCGCAAGCTTATTGACATCAGGCGCAGCGCCACCAGATGAGAACCCGTTTTTCTCGATATGGGCGCTAAGTCCAGCGCGGCAATCCAGAGGGTGTGTTTGCAGTCAGACACAAGTCGAATGCACACGGGCATCGTAGAGCGTCCCAATACTCGCCTGGTGTTAGGCGGCGAAGCCGCCCGGCACCTTAGAGCCGGGCGCTTAGCCCCCAACGAGCGGTCGGCCGAACGGGATAGAAAGGCTGGATGGATTGATAGGGATTGCGAATGGAAACGGGAATGGACTTGGGGATAAATACCTGGGCTCTCATGTACTTCTCCCCCAGAATCGAGTGGACTTTGGACTGTCTGGCACGACCGCCCTTAAGTCCGATAAGCCACGACCGGCACCGCCACTCGGGTCTTACACTTTTTGACATAGTCTTTTTTCTCCACCACTCGGAGAAGACCGACCTACAACCGACAATCGATTGACTCTTAGCCGACGACGAGAACTCTCGCCTCGTCGACTACCGATACCTAGACTCGGATTTTGAATTTTTCTTTCTTTTTACTTTTATCTCGAAAACGATAAAAACCCCGCGACGGGTTGGCCTCCGTCGCGATCAAAAACAATTTTGTCTCGATAAGTACATTTTATTCTGACACGTTTGGATCCAATATTACTGAAAATGCCCGTGACTCGAGGAGGAGCCAGATACGGCCTAGGAGCCGGGCAGGACGGCGCAATGCCGGAAGTGCACGAGGGGGTGGGGGAGCTGGAACCGGGTATGATGCCCCGGTCCACGACTCCCCTGCGGGTCACGCCCGCAGCGCCGCGTTTGCCGCTGCCCCACGTGCTGGACGAGGGAGAGCTGCCGTTACTGGCGCTCCCGTCCATGACGTTCGCACACCCCGAAGCAACGGGGTTGAGCGGTGTCCCTAGGACAGACCGCAAGGCCGGACGCGGCCGCGACGAGGATAAATCGACCGGAGGCACAGGAGTGCCTGGGTCGTTCCCGAGGACGCCAGAGCGCGCGGGAGAGCCGGAGACCGCGCAGGGGCCCGGTGAGAACCCGGACTCGCAGACCCAGCCCGGGTGCGACGGGGAGAGTGCGACGACGCAGACCGCGACCGCTACCGATGAGAGACAGAGCACCGGCGACGACCCGCCTGCGTACGAACGCGCGGAGGAGCCGGGGAGCGACCGCCAAAGCGAGACGTCGGGCGACTTGACACCGGTGAGCGAGAGCGGGGACGAGGAACTAGAAGCACGGGCCGAGAGCGCGAGTCCGGTGAGCCAGCCAAAACCCGAACCCGAAGCTGAGGAAGCGGCCCAGGGAGAGCAGCCGCACCCCGAGGCCCCGCAGCCGGAGAAGAACTACACGGAACCGGGCGGGGACGGGGCAAGCGCTGGAGGGCGCGAGTCGGACGAGGGATTTGTGACGGCGCGAACGCGCGCGGGCTGGCGCAGCGGGTGGACCGAGGGGACCTCGGGAGCGCAAGGCGCTATGTACAGTACCAGTGCAAAGGTGGATAATAAAAAATACTTCCCCGACCGCACGCTGCCGATAGAGGAGACGGACGGGGAGAGCACAGAGAACGGCGGGGAGAGCGGCGAGGACGCCCCGCCAGAACCAGCACCCAAGGTCGTGAATCGCGAGGCCAGCCTGGTCAAGAAAGCGCGGCTAAGGCGCGAAATGCGCGCGAGGGCCGAGTCGGAGGCAGAGCGGGAACGCCGTGAGGACCGACAATGGCTAGAGATAACAGCCAACCTGAACAAGAAGCGCAAGGAGCAGCGAGAGGCTGCAGCGGCCGAGCGGCGAATTCAGGCAAGGGGCGCGCGGCACCAGCGCTTCGAATGGGAGCAAGGGGAGTCTGACTCCGGCTCCGAGTTCGAAGAGATATTGAGCAGGTTCAGCGCCGAAAAAGGGGAGGCGGCTACCTCAACACCGCACCCAAGGCGAGCAACCGTGCAAGTCGTGCAAGCGAGTGCAGCCACAGTGCAGACTGAGAAAGAGCAGCCGGGCCCATCGTACTGGGATAAAGGCAAATGGAACGCAGTTGATATAAACGAGGTGCGCAGAGAACAGGCGCAAGAGAAACAGAAGGAGAGCGCCAAGGGATCAGACAAGGCAGACTCCACCAGGAGGGCGCGCGAGCAGCCAGAGTCGGAGCCAGAGCCAGAAGAGAAACGCAAAGCAAAGCCCAGCAAGCGAAAGCACAAGCGGGACAAGGCAGAGAGGCAGCCGACGTCAAAAGGACTGAAAATGTCGGAGCTGACCGACAAGAGCAAGAAGGGACGTGAGCGCGAGAAGGGCCGCAGGTCCGAGACGCCCAAATACCTAGGGGGAGGCTATATGGCAGCGAATTTCTCGATGCGAGAGGGCAAAGAGGATGAGAGCGACACGGACCGCATATCAAGCGACGACAACGCTGGTGAGAAGAAAAAGAGGCGGGGATCATCGTCCTCGTCCTCGTCATCAAGTTCGTCGTCCTCGTCGTCTAGTTCGTCGTCCTCTTCGAGTTCTTCGTCTTCAAGCTCGTCCTCGAGTTCGTCCAGCTCGTCGTCCTCGTCGAGTAGCTCGTCTAGCTCGACAAAAGAGGTGCATACATCCGGCAAAAAGGAGCGCAAATCGAAGCGTCGCAAGCGCGAGTCGCAGAAGAAGGCGCACAGAAAGTACAAGAAGGAGGCGCGCCGAATGAAAAAGAAGCTCAGGAGGCAGAACGGGTACAAGGCAAGTACGCCTACCTCGTTCAACGGCAAGCCAAACTGGGATGTGTTCGAGCAATGGGCGTTTGAATGCGACAACTGGCGCAAGGACATGGGATACAGCAGACGCAAGGTCGTAAGGCACATTGGAAATTTTATGTCTGGCGAGGCGAGCCGGTGGTTCATGACAGAGGTGTCGACCCAACTGAGCGAATACGATTTGCCTAAGCTATTCAAGAATTTATTTGAGCACTGCTTTCCGTACAATTACAAGGCAACGCTCCGGGAGCGATTCCAGAAAGCGACACAAGGGAAGCGGGGCGTGAAAGAGTTCCTGCGGGAGCTGCGCTTGATGCAAAAGCGCCTGGAAGACGTGTCAGAACAACAGCTCAGACAGCGATTCTGGGACGGATCCGAGCTGTACTTACGTCTGAAATGGACCGAGGTCGGGTTGAACCCCGAGGACAGCGAGACCAGCAAGTTGGAACGTGCCGCGCTGCGGTTTGAGCGGGCTGAAGCGATTCGCCGGGCTGAAGAGAAGAAATGCGACCGGGTCAATTTGACAAGGACCGACCGCACCCGGAACGACAAGGCGCGGTCCAGGTCCAGATCACGGACACGCAACTCGACGAGCAACCGAGACCGTAAGCCGGAGACGGAACGGGCTGACAAGCGCAGGCAGGCAGGCAAGCCGAGCAGAAGTGCCGGGAAGGAAGACAAGCCTAGTGTGCCAAAGAAAGGCCCAGAGCAGCGCAAGGAGCGATTGACGCCTGAGCAGAAAGACGAACACCGGGCGGCGGGTAAATGCTTTACCTGCAGCAATACCGGGCACTTGGCAAAGGACTGCCCCGACAAGAAACGCGCCAAGCCGACGCATATATCCAGTTCTGCAGCTAGGCTAGTTGCGCTAGACGACTTGGCACGGGCAGTGGACCAAGTACGCTGTGCTGCCGGGCGGGTGAACAAACGGCGTGCACGGAGCGAGGAAGTGAAGGCGCTAGAGCGACTAGCCTCCAACGTGAAGGACTCGACGCGACTGGTGCCAAAGACGTTGGTGCTGGAGGTCCTGATAAATGGTCACAAGGTCCAGGCTATGCTAGACACAGGATCGCAAGCGGATATGATATCGAGCACACTAGTTGATCAACTAAAACTGGAAACGGACAAGTTTGATAAACCGCTCCGGTTGCAGATGGCAGTGACGGGATCACACAGCTCAATCAACAATTGTGCTACGGTGCGGATACAGTACCAAAGGATAGATTGCAAACGTACCTTTGATGTGGCAAACCTTGACGGATACGACATGGTACTCGGTCTACCGTTTATGGTGCAGCACCTGGTCACGATTCGGATTAGCCCGCCGGGTATCATCATAGACAGCGACAAACCGCTACCGCTGCAGGCTGGAGAGGATGTTTCGGTGGTTAGCTCAGCAGCAGCAGAGTTGTTAGCCGAAAAGATTGAAGAACTGCGGGAAGAACTAGCAGAGGCAGCGAGCGATTTGTGCAAAACCGCGGCTGAAACACCGCTGCCTCCAATGCGAGTAATCAACCACACAATTCCGTTAGTAGACGAGCAACGGCAGTACAGCAAGCGGGGATCGCGAGTACCGGAGGCACTGAAACCACTGTGGCTAGAGAAACACCGCAATTACGTGGACAGCGGTCGCTGGAGGCATACAACGGGCCATAACACCGTACCGATGCTCCTGATACCGAAGCGATCAAAAGAAGGAGTGACCGCGCTGCGAACTGTGTTTGACTTGAGGGAACGAAATGCAAACACAAAGAAATTAGCGTCACCGCTGCCAGATATTGAGGAGATACTCAACAAGGTATCGAGGTACAAGTACCGTAGCTTGATTGATGGCAAGGACGCATACGAGCAGATAAGGATTGTGCCGGAGGATGTGCACAAGTCGATATTTACGTCACCGAGTGGAACTATGGAAAGTTTAGTCATGCAGATCGGCGACTGCAACGCAGGCGCAACTTACCAGACACTCATGCAAGCTATTTTCAGCGACTACATCGGCGATTTCATGTATGTCTATCTGGACGATATTGTCATATTCTCGGATAGCATACAGGAGCACGTAGAGCATATACATAAGGTGCTTGAGGTACTACGAGAACAGAAACTATACTTATCACCGGGCAAGATGCAGTTCTTCGCTGAAGAGCTACGCATCCTGGGTCACGTGATAGACGGGGAAGGAATTAGAATGGACCCGGACAAAGTTGATAGCATAGAAAACTGGAAAACACCCACCTCAAAGGAGCTACTCATGAGCTACCTAGGGGCGGTGGGGTACCTCGCGCCGAATTGCCCAAGTATCCGTATTCCGATGGGTGTGCTGACCAAGCGGGCAAGCCAGACACCATGGCAGTGGGGCCCGACAGACCAGCGCGCATTCGAGGAAACAAAGGAAATCATTAGCAAATGGCGAAACAACCACCGAATAGCGCTGGACTATTCACCGGAAGCCCAACCAATTTATTTGGTGACGGATGCGAGCCACACGGGGGCGAGCGGATTTGTCTGTCAGGGTGAGACATTGGAGAGCACAAAGGTGGCGCAGTTCTGGTCGGGCAAGTTCATACCCGCACAGCAAAACTATGCAGTGCACGAGAAAGAACTATTAGCGATAGTGGAGTCGCTAAAGAGGTTCAGGTACTTGCTGCACGGGGTGCGATTCGTGATCAAGACCGACCACAAGGCACTCGAGTTTCTGAAATCGCAGAAGAACCTATCGCCGAGACAGGCGCGATGGTTAGATGTGCTAAACGAGTTCGATTTTGAGATAGAGTACATACCTGGCGAGACAAACGTGTTTGCCGATGCCCTATCGCGCATATATGCTAATGATAGTGCAAACGAGAGGCGAGCACCGTCCGAGTATGTTAGCGCCGAAGAGGAACTGTCGGCTATAGTCGCATCAGTGGGACAATTGGTAGCTACAGGAGAAGACGCAGATGCACCTCCAGTCAACACAGACGGGTTCCTGCCAGTGTTGGAAGGCAATACCAGCGCCGGACCAAGGCGCTCGACGAGAGAGCGGAAGCAGCCGGCGCGGTTCCAGCAAACAGACCGGAATGCCGAGCCCAAGGCCAAGGCGAGGAAAAGGGCCGGGTCTGGCGGGAAGCGGAAAGATAGGCCAGGAGAGGGGCCGACCGCAGTACCAGACAAACGGGAAAGCGAGCCAGCGCCAGAGCAGAACACAGTGACGACGGAAGAGGCCGAAGTCGAGGACCCGGATGCAGCGACTGAATTGTCGTACAAAACGTTTGCGGACGCGATGCTGGGGTTCGGTGTCGAGGATTTCATACGAGGAAAGTATGAAGGGGATATGTTTTTCAAGCGCATACAAGAGAACCCAGAGGATTATACAAACTTCACTGTTAGCAACGGACTAATTACGCTGAAAGATAGAGGACGTACATTACTGTGCATCCCAGATGTACAGCATGAAGGGCAGAGTGTGCGGGGGCTAATTATTGAGCATGCGCATACCCTGCTGGCGCACCTAGCAGGAAAGCGCACCTATGCGTTCTTGCGTGAGTCGACATGGTGGAAAGGTATGTCAAAGGACATACGGGATTATTGCGAGGCGTGTGTCGATTGCGCGACAGCAAAGTCAGCGACTACTGCCCCGTACGGAAAACTGAAACCGCTGACCGTGCCGACGAGACCGTGGCAGATTATTGGGTTCGACATGGTAGGACCGCTGCCATTGTCCAAAGATAGAGACGCCGAGTATGACATGGTCGGTGTGGTGGTGGACCTGCTGACGATGATGACGCATTTGATACCAATGCGTCAAACATACACAGCGCGCGAGCTGTCGGAAATGATGTTTGAGCACGTATACAAGTTGCATGGGATGCCGGAGGCGATAGTCAGCGACCGAGATTCGCTATTTACGTCACAGTTCTGGGCAAACTTACACGAGCTCACCGGTACCAAGCTGAAAATGTCATCTGCCTATCACCCGCAGAGCGATGGAACTGTCGAGCGAGCAAACCGTACCTGGGTTAGCATGCTGCGTACATGTATCGATGCTACACAGAAGAATTGGGTCAGCAAACTGCCAGGGATCGAGTTTGCAGTAAACTCATCTCGCTCGGAAGCGACAGGGCTCTCACCGTTCTACCTGAACTACGGGGTCACACCTCGGCCAATGATCTGGCGAGGCGAGTCGGCATATCCCGGAGTGAGGGTTGCGATGCAGCGTATCAAGGATGGGCTAATGGCAGCCCACGACGCGATCCTGGAGGCACGGGTGGCAAGCACTCACCAGGCAAACAAGCACCGCCGTCCAGCGCCGTTCAAGACAGGTGATTTGGTGTATCTATCAACAAAGAACATATCGATACCAAAGGGGAGATCGAGGAAACTCACCCCACGGTATATAGGACCGTATCGTGTGAATGGCGAAATCGTCAAGGGAGCAAGCTATAGCATTGACCTGCCAACGGACTTGAGAAATAGGGGCATACACCCAACTTTTCATGCGTCACTACTGAGAAAACACGTACCTCTAGATGATAGACGGTTCCCGGGGCGCACATTTGCCCAGGTTTCGCTGCTAGGGGATGAAACGGGCGAATGGCAAGTTGAAAAAGTGATGTCCCACCAGGGGCGCGGACCGGAAGCCGAGTTCTTAATTCGGTGGAAATCGGGCGACATGACTTGGGAGCCGTATGGAAACATTAGGCATTTGAGCGCACTCGAAGAGTATTGCGAAATTCAAGGGGTAGAGAGACCGGGCGACTTACCGTACGGAGAGGGCCGCACGATGGATTTGGTCCAAACAGGGGCAGAAACGCCCGGGCACCCGAGTGGGGCATTAGCAGGCCACGTGGAGACGCAGGATGGAAAAGAAGGGGGCACGGTTATATGCAATGCGCTCCAGTTTCGAAACGGGAGCGCATATAAGAGCAAGGGGGGGAGGACACGAGTCCAGCATCTCCCCTCACTCACAGCTATGAACTCGAGCGACCCCGTCTACGAGGTTTTCGGCGCCGAGGTTGTCGCTGCTTGCCATGCTTATCACTCTGCGTTCTTGGAGAACCGCGAGGCGCCCGAGCCGCCCGTATATCGTTTCTGGCTACGTTACATGTCGGACCCCAAACGTTCTCAGCCCGCTACCCCATCTCCAACCGCCAACGCCGACACCGTCGTTTTGTCGACCGAGGCGTTCAACGCCCTGGTAGCCCGCAGCGGTACCACGGCCACGGCTACTGCGATCAATAACCCCGGCACCTGGGGATACCAAGACCGCCTACATCACTACGGGGGCGGGCCGCCTTGGAGCAAGAAGCCCCGCGACAAGCCAAAGTACGGGAAGGACTGGCGTCAGCCGTACGCGAAGGGATGGGGCACGGAACACGACATACCCGAGTACAACCGTGGCAAGCGCAACCGAAGGGGCCGAGGAGGTCGCGGTCCGGGGGGTACAACGCCAACGAGCACCACGTCCGCGCCATCGACGGGCCCCAGCACTCAAGGCCTCGGCACGGACGTCGAGATGGTGGCGGCCGAAGGGATCGCAGCCGGTGCGACGCTTACGAGCGGTGGATCGGGCTTCAGCGCTCTCGACCTCGGGGGCATGCTAGGGGACCTACCGGCAATGCTCGCAGGTACCGGTCACCCGGCCTCAATTGCCGGCGACTCCAGCGTCGAAGACTGGAACGCAACCCAAGGACCCGCGTCGCCGACGGCCACGGCGACCACGATTCCGACGGCGGAGAGGATGGCGATGTTTGAAGGTGTTGGGATGATCGAGGGTGGGAGCGCGGGGAGCACAGCCGCGCCAATGGGATCGATCGGGCCGGAAGACATCGATGGAGGCGCGGGATCGGGAAAAGGAAAGGGAAGGGCGATTACGATGACGGAAGAAAACACGGACAAGGCGAACGAGGAGTCGGGCTCCCTTGGAGCCCGGGAGGGCGAGTGTTAGGCGGCGAAGCCGCCCGGCACCTTAGAGCCGGGCGCTTAGCCCCCAACGAGCGGTCGGCCGAACGGGATA
>WSTG01000784.1:0-13870 GCA_019616325.1 Ceratobasidium sp. 394
GGCTCCGGAACCGCATTTACATCCGCCGGTATACGTCATTTGGTGGCTTCGGCTCGGCAGATTCTCGGAGCAATTCTCAAAACGCGCCCGCCCCATGGAGGACCGATCCAGCCAGCGAGTATCGCGATGATGGCGTTGTTGTATCTCTATGTGTGAGTATCGTGTAGCAAGTTTCTGGTTGTCCGGACTGATGAAGGATATAGAATTATTTACTCTTTCGCGATGGGTACGTAGACGATAGCCAAACCTTGATGGTTGATTGTTAATTAGTTGATAGGTCCGTTGCCGTGGGTGTACTCCTCGGAGATTTACCCGCTGAGGATACGCGAGTTGGGCCAGATGTGGTTTACTGCTTTGACCTGTATGTTGTCTCAATTGCTTGATTTATCCGACCAGTGATGACGGATTTCGGCGGCCCTAGGGGCATGCAACTTTGCGACGTCCAAGGTCACACCTGTTATTTTCGTGAGTCATCTTATTTATTCTTTTTGCGCTCAGTTTCATTTGACCAACAATATGACATGCAGGTTAGGCTCGAGTGAGTCTTGAACATTAATTCAGTGTTTTGGGACGCTAATTAGATTATGAAATCAAGATGGCGGTCATGGATGCTTTGTGAGTGCCCTCTGGTATAGGCGTAGCTTTGTTCGTTCTAATATCAGTTTTGATCGCAGTTGCCGCGGTATGATCAGTTTAGCTCTTGAACTCTCACTAAATCATTTGACGCTTGCCACCATTTCCAACAGCTGAACCTGTGAGCACGTGCTCTTATTCAACGGTTGCTCAACCGCTAACTTTGATGCAGCGGCGGTTCCATTATTTGCTGGCTCATATGTCCCGAAACAAGAGGATTGAGCATGGAAGAGTACGTCCTGAACTCAATTAGCTGTCGTATCGTGTTGAATGCCATTCTATATGCAGGATCGATATCCTCTTTGGTGCCGTCTCGGCTGAGCAACGTGCGGCAGACATTGAGCGCGTACTGCATGGTCAGGGTGATGGAAGTCGGTTGCGTTCGACTTAGCTTGGTTCGTCGTCTTGTACACAACATGTAAAACGCTGTTTATGTTTGCTTCTTGCTTTCTTTTTTGGTCGAGTTGGTGGTATCGCGAGACAGGCTGGACCTTGAGTAGCATTTGACTGAATCGAGTGTAAATATTTGGTACAATTTATACTAAATCTGCAGGCTCTTGCCTCCTACCCCGCATTAAGACGATTCAGCGAGCACCGTCACAATAGTGAGCTTCGTTACTTCTTCTAGGATGATTCACAGGCTATTATTAGCCACATGAGCTTTGCGCTATACCTACCGTGCTAGTACAGTCATCCACCGTCACGTGAATCAAAAACGTTTGACCCTCTGTATCTCGGCTTGTGGGTCATAACAGCATACATGGTTTGACCAAATTGTATATATAGACGCTGAGATTTACTACACAAAAATTTGGGGCTATAGAAGGAAAATTGGGCGGGAGACGAGGGAAAACGTGTGACTGGGCGGACGGCGCGTGATTTACCATCACATGAATCAACCAGCAATAACAAAAATGGTTAGTCTAGCCACAAACAAATTATTTGATTCACGCCCTGGTGGCGATTCATCACGTGGTGGATGACTGTATATCCGTTTCGTATGCATGTATTTTGTAATTCGTGTATCATCTAATGAACTGGGCAGAACGATGTACTATCTGGTAACGGCACTTGAGGAACTATGTTCTAGGCACCTCACCGTTATCTACCCGGCTGTATTTCCGGCGTAAAAGCGATGATGGGTGAGACAAACATTCCACTTACCGAGCGCGCAGGTTCCGGCTGTTTGTGAGCCTCCATCACACACAAGCGCCTGGCGCTTACGAGGCTGTGGCTCCAGGGTCGTGCCTGTCAATGTTGGTCGTTGTGTTTGACGTTTTCTTCCCCACTGTAACCAAGCAGAGACATCCGTTTCAGCTATCCGCGACCCACAACGTAACACTCATCTAAACAATCGCTGCTTCTATCCGACTTGCTAGGACGAGGACCGCTCCTATGACTTTCAGCTCTGAGTGCCGAAACATACTCTTTGCGACAATGGATGATCAACCCGGCATTGCGGATTACTCCCCAGCAAAGCAGTATCAGGACTTGCTCTCCCGTGCATATTCTGAGGTAACTGATAATCAGATAGCTGAATCCGAATCCATTGCCAAAACGCACTACGAAGAGCTTCGGTACTCACTCGGGAATACATCTCTTTGGGGTAAGTTTGGACCCAATTGAAACATTCCTGACTACTACCGTTGCTGAAATATGCGCGCAGAACCCACAAGTTTTCGCTTGGATGCTCGGGCGAAACTAGCCCGTTTCAGCAGAGTACAGTTCCTCGAGCTTGTTACGGATGTTTACGACGAGATGGTTCGTATAACCGGCCGCAAGAATGGAATCGCATCCACGCAGGTTTTTCTCCCCCACCGTGATGACTTCAATCAACACCGTAACAAACGGAGACAAAAACTTGCTAGATTGCGCCCAGGTTCTCTCAGGAACCTCATGTCTGACTTCTTTTATGAGCTTGGCCGGCGCTACCCGCAGTTCAAGGAAGAGCAAAAGCCATGTGAGCTGACCTACATGTCCCTAATCGATAGAGGATTCCCAATCCCGAACACAAGCGCCGTTTGCCTGCCTTCGATTCGGTACTCCACCTGCCAGAATGTTTTAGATGACCGTGTGGGCGAACTCCTTAGGGGACCACTTGTACTATATCGCGGGCCTACAGACGTAGTTAGCAGCAGCATGGTACGCTGAGTCAAATAAGCGATTGTTCACATAAGAATGCGTATTGAATCCTCTTCAAGTCGATTACAGAAATTATTACAATCCTCCAGCAGCATGGTTGCCCCAACATTACGGATATGATTGATGTGCATAAATGTAGTACCTCACCTATAGCAGGAGGAGGCTTTGGCGACGTTTACCGTGGTTACCTTAAACATGGTGTCGAGGTCGCAATCAAATGCCCCAGGCTCTTCATTGGCGAGGACGGGGTGGATCGTATGGACCTCAAGGTGCGTCTTCTTCCGTAGTTTGTACTGGTTGTTGAATGTTTCATATAGATGGCAACCCGCGAATTGTATGCGTGGTCAAAATATCGACATCCCAACATAATGCCCCTGCTTGGAGTGGTCCTATTTCGGGATCGCATCGCAATGGTGTCCCCTTGGATGATAAACGGAACACTGCCGCAATACCTCACTCGCTTCCCGAACGCAAACCGATTTCGTATTGTAAGCCTTCCAGCATTCAAAGTTAAAAGTAGCTAATATGCCGTACAGTGCCACCAGATCGCTAGTGCTGTGGCGTACCTACACACCATGGATACAGTACAAGGCCCATTCACCTCTGTATGTCGGCGTAGCTAACCATAAATGTTTCATTCAGGTACATGGAGACCTCAAGGGAGTCCGTCTGAACCTCTATCGCCATATTACGCCACATTAATACTGCTATTATAGCCCAACGTTCTGGTTTCACACGAGGGAACAATCAAACTCATCGATTTTGGCAACTCTAGGCTCAGCAACAGCACATTGCAATTCACCGGCTCGCAACCTGCATCTACATTCTCGACACGCTGGACGGTAAACATTTATAAACACTGTATTGTAGACTAGCTAAAATGTCACCCATACAGGCCCCAGAATTATTACTCGATACTGGTCCGTATAGCATCGAAGCTGATGTGTATGCGTTGGGTATGGTAGGTGACAATGATATTCCATCCAATCTTAAATCTGATAATTTTTACGATAGACGATGTTGGTGAGTTGCTGAAATTATTCTTTCCTCCAATTGGCTAACATAGTCACCAGGAGGTCTTCAGCGGCAAACTTCCGTTCTGTGAAATTGGAAAGGATCCTGCCGTCATCACGCGAGTGGTAATCCAGAAACGGCACCCCGAGCGACCTTTCGACTCTATTCCCACTCCGAGCTGGCGAGGCAACGCTGTGTGGGAGCTATTAACCCGGTGTTGGTCCTATGACCCCTTGAATCGCCCCTCTGCGTTTCAAGTGCAAACTCAGGTATGCGAAAAGGCTTGAGACAAAATAAAGTTCTGAAATTCGGCTTTACAGATTGAAAGAATAATTACTCAAGGAAGGTTGCACAATGCTACTTTACCAGATGGTTTTGGCCAGCTTCGTGCTGAGACTCCGGAGCAAGCTTTGGCGGAACGTTCAGAGCAATAATTTGAGCTGTGAGTGCCTGATTATCTCGCATTCAGAACTAACTGTCCGCGCTGCCTCTTGGATGCAGGTTTGCAACTTCAAGGCGGATCTGAAATTAGCCATGATCTCACCATTATGCCCGACCTTTTGACTAATTTCAGCCCGATCACAAACTGACTCCTCGCCGTCATTAAATATGATACAGGAAAAAGTATGCGACCATCACTGTACCTCTGAATTCCGTTTGTAATTAAGTCTTTACGTGGTTCTCGCATCAAAACCGCTGTCTCGAACACCAGGTTTAGTTCGTCGTCTCTTGGTCGAGACTAGAAACGTCCCGGGTTCCGATGCTGCCTTTGATGTGGGGTAGTGAGGACTCGGCAAGACAATTCAGCCGCTGACTAGCACGTCTCCATTTGGCGGTGTTTACATCACCCACATCCTGAAGCTGGCAAATAAGCGCCCGTCGGTAATGCAGTGTTCAGGGACCTTGACAGGTCCCGCGTGAGCCGACTTTGGCAGTTGCTTCCCCTCATCATAATTCGTCTCATCCAGCTCTGGGTGTACGCCATCCGCCAAAGCTGTCCGCCGCTCACCAAGTGTATTTCTGAAACCTCAGCTCTGGAGCTGGCATCATGACACGCTATTTGTCTACCGGCTCATTGATGTCTCTCAACGTGGCTCGCCGGAGTTCTATTTCCGTCTCCACGATGTACCACTCTTGCATCGGGGACAACCTGTCGGACAAAAACTATCAAGATTCGGTGTACAGCTCTTACTCTGGAGAACATGACGGTCTCACGGCGGAGCCAGCACCCATCACGCAAGAGCACTATGAACAACTTCGGAGTTCGCTCGGGGCTCGATCACGGCTAGGCAAGTTTACAAAGCACCACCCTCGAAGCATGTTTATGACCTGTTTTATTTTCGCAGAACCACCCAACTTTCGTTCGGATGCTCGAGAAAAACTAGCCCGCCTAACGCGCGTCCAATTCCTCGAATTAGCGATGGACGTGCACGACGAAGTGGCCCGCGTGAACAGCTACAAGACCGGAAACCTACCACCACCAGCTTTTGCTCCGACTCGTAGCGACTATCCTCCACACCGAAACGAAGCACGACAGAAAATAGCCAACTTGCGTCCTGATCTCCTCGAGGAACTCATGTCTGACATCTTTTACGAGCTTGGTCGACGATACCCAAAGTTCAAGGAGGTGGGATCGCCTTTGGAGCCTCCTAGCCCATTTCAATATACTAGTGGTCCTTCAGAGTTTGAAATCGCTAGCACTCGGATATCGTCAAGTCGGGTTGCAGTGGACTATTATGCCCTTGAGGACAATATCGGCAAAATTGTGAGGAGTATGACCCTGGAGTTGAACAGTCCATCCGTGGACGTCATTAGTGGTAGCATGGTACGCCCGAGTCAGTTTGGTGCCCCCCAAAATACTCATTATTTGCAGTCAATCACCGAGATTATCCTAATACTTGGACAACACGGATGTCCCAACATCACGGGTACGCTCGACGTTGCTAGATGCGGCGTTGCACCTATTGCAGGAGGCGGCTTTGGGGATGTATACCAAGGCTACCTTCGAAGTGGCGTCGAAATTGCCATCAAGTGTCCAAGATTCTTTCTTAGCACAAATGATATCAACCAAGCTGATTTGAAAGTGGGTAGATCACGCTATTTCGAATGTGTTACTTAGATCGGACTAGGCTGCTGCGCGAGAGCTGTACGCTTGGTCAAAATATAGCCACCCGAATGTAGTTGAATTACTTGGGGTCGCTCAGTTTCGGGATCGAATAGCGATGATATCGCCGTGGATGAAAAATGGGACGTTGTGTCAGTATATTATTCGCTCTCCTAACGCGGATCGATATCGCCTTGTGAGTTTCCTACTGTGCTATGCTGAAAAAGGCTCATGGAGTGCGTAGTGTCTGGGAATTGCTAGTGGAGTTGCCTATTTGCATAGCATGGGAACTGTACGATTGATAACTTCGTAACGAACCTGCTATTCTGGCACTAATTTATTTATTTAGGTGCATGGTGATATCAAAGGGGTCAGTATCTTTTTGCCGAATCGCAGGTGTACTTACATGTTTTTTATAGCTCAACGTCCTCATTTCGCACGACGGGACTCCCAAACTCATCGATTTTGGCAATTCAAGACTCAACAGCAGTACTCTACGCTTCACTGGGTTACAAACCGCCTCGACATTTTCAACGCGCTGGACGGTGATACTTGATCCTTCTTCTGACTTGGGCCCGAACTCATGTGCTTTTAATAGGCCCCAGAGTTGTTGATTGATGGTGGCATATATAGTATGGAAGCTGATGTCTATGCGCTCGGGATGGTACGCAACGCCAATGCCTATTAACTGTTATTCCGAGCTAATAGTTCTCAAATTAGACTGTACTGGTGGGTTTTATCTGGTCAGGCGAATTGACTGGTGGACTAAAGTCTTCACAGGAAGTAATTACTGGCCAAGTTCCGTTCCATAACCTTAGGAACGACCTTGTAGTCATCACGCGAGTCGTGGTTCAAAAACTACATCCAGATCGACCGACCGAGCTGATTCCGACTTCACTCAGACGTGGAGACGCTGTATGGGAGCTGCTCACTCGTTGCTGGTCATTTGACCCTCTGGTTCGGCCTCGCGCTTTGCAGGTTCAAACGCGGGTATGTTTGTGAATCTTAAATTCGAACTATGTAACGATTTATATTTCACAGATCGCTGAAATTACTCGAGAGGGGTCGCGAGCCGCTCATCGTGCGGATGACTTTGGTCGGCTTATCCCTGAGCTCAATTCAGCCTTGGGGAAACGCTTGAAATAATGGGTCGTGATGGTGAGTATGAGCCAAGGGGATTCACGGCTCGCTGGCTGATTTTTCACTCTGCGTTTGAGGTGATTTCCGTACACTACTCGGGAGTCATTATCCAGACCATGATTTTGACGAACGTCTAGCCGGACGCGCTCGGGTCATGATAGCCGATAGATGATGCATGTCCCGTTGAACCAAATTCGTAGTCGTAGGCGTGCCTTGCAAGTAAATTATTCTCGTATTTTGCATGTATGTACCTTTCTCGGTCCCGGCGACTGTTGTACTCTATCTACCTCCTAGGGCCGAATTTTATACCCTTCACGCACGAAACATTCGATCTACCATTTACCAGTTCGATTGGTTTCCCCGTTTTGATAATTTCTGCTATATTTGTCAGCGGCCGGGTCCGGCGCTTGTTTGGCCTTGGCGGCTTGGCTACAAGGGGCAGCTGAGTCATCATATTTAATCAACGGTTCCGACAGCCTTGGGCTTAACGACGACAACAGCAATGCGTTTGCTCATTCCTCTCTTTTTATCTCTGCTCAACGTTCCTTATGGCGCAGCGATGTCTGCGGAGACTGTTGATTTAGTCAAGGCCAGGCTCAAGGAGGCTGCCCAGAAGAGGCAAGTTATCTTGCGTCATTTTCAGAGCTTATCCGGGCTGAAAAACAAATAAACCACCCTCCAGCTGGGAACTTGGTACTAGATCTCAAGCTCTCCTGGAACTCGAATCACCTTCGATATCTGTCTTTACCGCTAGTTCCATTCCCGGTTCGCCTGCCTCCTACGACTCGTCGAACAAGACTTCGGCTCTATTCCCGGTTACAAATGCTGCAAAAATCGCACTCGCTTCCGGTGAACTCAAAGATATTATTGCCATCTCGGACGACATTGTTTCGAGTCGTCCGGATGGGAGTCTTGCGCTTATGAAGGACGGGAGTGCGGCTGATCCGGCGAGCAACGGCGTTGCAGTGTTGGTTGCCAATTGGACTGGTGCTCAGGTACGCCATCTTTACTTTTACGGGATCGACGTCCATACTCATTCTAAATTCTTTCCAGGGACCAGACTTTAGCTCGGCAGCTTCGGACCAGCTCACCTGGCTCCTCAATCACGTCCCTCGCTCCAACAAGGGCGCCATCTCGCACCGAAACAACGCAGTTCAGCTCTGGTCCGACTTTATCTACATGGTCCCGCCCTTTCTCGCCTATTACGGCGCGACGACCTCGAACAAGACGCTCGTCGCCGAGTCCTTCCGTCAAATCAAACTCTATCGAGACGTGCTCCTGGATGACACGGGTTTATGGCAACATATTCGTCAGGGCTCGTTTGAGGACAAGGGGTGCTGGAGTACCGGCAACGGGTGGGCTGCGATGGGCATGTTGCGCGTGGCTGCAACGATCAAGGCTGCTGGGTACCAGGAGGAGTTTACGGACGAACTGAAGGACCTCGCGGATTGGACGTCTGGGATCTTTGACGCCATGTGGCCTCTTCTTGTAAGTTGGAGCGTTCCTGTCCGATTGTTGTTCCATTGATTTGCTGTTTCACAGACTTCTGAGAATTTGTTCTACAACTACGCCAATAATCCGAAGACCTTTCTTGACGGCGCAAGTTCGGCACTGATGGCTGCGAGTGTCTACCGCGCTGCTGTCCTATTCAACGATACCAAACACATCGCCGACGCTGAAAAAGTGTACACCACCATCGGCGGTCCAGCATCATCCACCTCCCCCTCTTCACCCTCAACCACAGACTCTGAAACTCCAACTCCCACCACTAAACGCCGCTCACACGCCCGCCGCGCAACACACCACCGCGTCCCCCTCTCAGTCCTCCACCAGCCCCGCGCACCAACACACATCGACGCAGACGGCTGGCTCACACCCGTCGTCGACCCACACGCGTTCCACAAGATCGGAAAAGAGAGCGCCGAGGGACAGGCGTTTGTGCTCATGATGGAGGCTGCGCGGAATGATTGGCGGGCTAGTGGATTGCATGTCAAGACGGGTGGTGGTGGGCAGGTGGCGAATGTGGTTGGAGTTGGTGTTGTTGGTGGGAGTCCGGCGAGTGTTGGGAATGGGGCGGGTGGGGGGCTGAGTGGGCCTGTGAATGTCGGAGCGGGTGCAGGTGGGACGGCTGGTAATGCGACGACGGCAACCGCCAATCCAAATGGCGCTGGGTCCGGGCATGGTAGAAGCTTGTTGGCTGGCGCGATGGCTGGGATAGTCGCGTTGGCTTTTACCTTTTTTATCTGAGCTAGAACTCGAGGCGCAGGCTGCGTTTATATTTGTTTATTGATCTATGTTGTTATATTTCTTGCTTTGGTGCTGGATCCACATTGTATCGTGATTGTGCTGGCCCAAACGACGATCTTTTGCTGTTTTAATGATACCCGATTCCTCAGGTGTCGACTAGTTTTGGTAGTGTAGGTCCTTTTTGAGTTAAGATATGGTGTAATTTAGGCATACAGGGAAATCACCTGAATGTTTTACGAGCCGTATGCACATCGGGTCAAACCTCTCGCGACCACGTCCAAAAAAGAAAATCAAAAGTGGGGAGGCGAGAGGCAGAGACCAGGGCCGGGAAGCAAGGACGAAACGGGGAGCACGTGACAACTTGACCTTCTGCTCTCCGCCATCATGTCCTTGCCTACGGAACTCGTCCACGTTATCGCTCTACATCTGCAGTGGGATACGACTTCCCTATACCGCCTGTCTCTACTTGATGTCCAGACGTACCAGCTTCTGTTACCGATTCGTTTCAGGAGGGTTCAGCTCAAATCCTCTTTAGCGGTCCTGTCGTTCTGCAGCGCTATCTCCTCGAGTCGGGATCCAGGTCTTTACGTACAAACCCTGAGAATTGGAAAACGGCCCGGTCTGTTCAATCCCAAGCCTTGGTTGTTTCACGAAGAACTCGGAAGCGCGCTCCGTGCTGCTCTTTTACGAATGCCTCGCCTGAGCAACCTCTCCCTGATATCAACAACGTCTGGATTCAATAAATGTTTTGACCGACTAGATCTACCTTTTAGCTTGCAAAGACTTGAAATTTGCTGCATAAACTCCGAACCGTTTTTCTCGTTGCTCAGAAGCCAATCTTCTATCAAAGAGCTCTGGCTTATTGTCATGCATTCTCAGAACCTGAACGACTTTTATAATTTCTTTGCCGTGAACAAAGACATCCTTCCCCATCTATCCACCGTTGCTGCTCCGGAACTTCTTCTCGACGTGACAATGGTGGACCGACCCGTATCGAGCATTGTCTTTGATTATCGGGGTTGGCCATTTCCCGGATTTTGGCGGAGGCTCGAAGGCGAAAATTACGGGCCTATTCATTCTTTAGGGATAATAAGCTTCGGCTCCTACGTCTTCAAGTCATGCCTTGATCCGTGGCTTTGTCTCGTAGGTAACCCGCCGGTTCATGGAATTGATGGCAACATCAGGCAATTGACGGTCTTTGACCCCTCCATGGTGCCTCGTTTTGCTCTCTCGTTTCAACAGTAGATTACTGAGATACTATTTTTGAAGACGGATACCGAAAATATAACACGGGAATTGATTTTTCCTCGCCTCAAAATGCTTCGGGACCTGGGAGGGTATCCCAACCTGGAGCGTATCGACTTTACCCTAGCCGACGAGGAAACCGAATTGGACATTTCAGTGTCGTCCCGCTTGGGCGATTTCAGATGGCTGGATACCTGGCAGAAGTTTGTTCCTACCCTTCGAGGTGCATCAGTGTATGGTGTAGAAATGTGCTAAACGCCACAAGTTGTTATGTGCTAACGCAATAATCGATTCTTCTGAAATGCTTGAAATTCGAGACAACCGTAGGAGTTGTGGTTGACATATACGCATGCTTGACCATTTTGATTCAAGTGCCTCATGGCCCTAAATAACTCAAGGTTCCCCCTTAGAGGGAGTACAATGGGGCACGGGTGCGAGGAAACCTGTCCAATTCTTCCAAGTTTGTTTAACTACTGTTTGCGTAGTCTTTATGCATTTTACTATTTAATACTTAGTCTAATTATATTGCGAGTAAGATTGAAACAGGAGGTTCTATAGTTGAAGAATGCGAGCAGGAGGTGTGGAGAAATTCAGGATACCCCCTGGGGGCCCCTGAACACAGCTGGTCATGCTCCAGGGGGAATTGGGGCGTGCCACTAGGCAAAGCGCAAAGAAAATGTTGTGAAAATGAAAGAGAACAGAGAAACCTGGCGGTTAAACGTTTAACCATCAAGTCTGCCAAGGTTTTTCTCGGGGAAAGCCGCAATGCCCTAGAGACGTTCCCAAGCCCTGCGCACGTGACTGCACGCGCCTGCTTTCTTACTTCTATCATGCAGTTGCCTACAGACATCATTTACGTTATCGCTCTCTTTTTATACAAAGACACCGCTTCTTTACATCGCTTATCTCTGGCTGATGTTCGGACATACCAGGCTCTGACACCTCTTCTTTTCGAACGAGTTGAACTAGAGTCTCCAACGTCATTTTTATTGTTCTGCAGTACCATCTGCTCCAGTTCTCGGGATCCAGGTCTTTACGTACGGGTCCTACGTGTTGGACAACGGCCCGAGCCATTCAGATATCCAGCATGGACATTTCACAAAGAAACCTCCAATATACTCCGTGCTGCTCTTCTACGAATGCCTCACTTGAAGGATCTTTCACTGATGGCGACAAAATCAGCACTAGACACATGTTTCAGCGGAATAAATTCACCATTCAAACTGGAGAGGCTTGAAGTCTGCTGCACGGGCTCTCAAGAATTTTTTACGTTTCTAAAAAGCCAATCTTCTATCAAAGAGCTACGGCTTCTCTCCATACACCCCGCGGAGAATCGTGCCGCTTGCAGCTGCTTCAAAACACACACGGACCTCCTGCCACAATTATCCAGTGTTACTGCTCCAGTAGATCTTCTCAGGACGATCGTGCCAGGTCGACCTGTATCAAGCGTGGTGCTTGATAACCTAGGCTTGTCATTTGGCGGCGCTTGGCTGCGTCGGACTGAGCGCGATGTTCTACGAGGCTCTACAGTGCCTGTGCGCTCTGTGGGCGTAATACACAACCCTGCACCCTACACCAGTCACTTCGTTCACGATCCGTGGTCCCCTCACATCTGCTACCCTATGATCGGCAACATTGGTGATATCACAAGGCAATTGATAATATTTGAACCTTCCAGAGTACCTCGTTTTCTCGCTCCCGTTTAACAGCTAAATTAACTAATTTCTTGCGTATACAGATACCAACTGGCGTAATACTGCGAAAGATGATTATTCTACGTCTCGAGGCGCTCCAAACCCAGAGAACATATCCGAATCTCAAGTGTATCGTTCTTGCTCACGAAGGCAAAATACCAACACCCAACAGTTTGGTTTCATCCTGGTTAGATGAGTTCAAGTGGCTGAATACCTGGCGCAAGTACATCCCCAACCTTGAATGTGCATTCGTGTATGGCCTAGAAATACGTTGAGCAGCCTTTTGTGCGCCTTAGAGTCAATCATTTTTAAATGCCACACGCTTAAAGTCAATCTTAGAAATTGCACCATCGCGTATCGCCCAGGGCTTATTAGAGCGTCAGCGTAAGGAAACTCGTGGAACTAGCTGATTGCCGCGGTTGCTAAAACCTTGCGGGCACAAGCCTCGCTGTCACAGATATTTTGGTGTATGCGTCTCATATATAGTCTCTTGGTAGAGTTTTTGCTTGCTAGATAGAACTTAGATGAATAGGTCTATAAATACTCAACGACAAAAGCACGTTGAGTACGGATGAGCGTTAGGCTTCATTGAATCGCTTCATACCCTGGATAACGAGTTTGTCGCGGCAAACAGGTACAAAGCAAACCTTAATTTGCAATTAGCTTAGCACAACCTCATTGCTCCCTGCTTGTGTCTTTCTTCCGCGGGACCAGCAAGGTCGCAATGGCGAGAACTGTTTCGACGGGTGTCGTTAACCAAGTATGCCGGCTGAAAATGTTTCTCATACCTGTTGCGCTGAGACAAGGCCGGATGACCTAATCTGCCCCAGGGACAATGCACCCTGGGGGCGTATCCCCGGTGACCCTCACTCCAGTGTTGACTCGCTTTCCGGATTCGTCGGGCTTGGCAGTTCAGTAACACGTTGCAAGTCGTTGGAACCACGTTTACCGCGCTATAAATTACTGTCATTCGCGCGAGAACCAACCCCCACATCACCACCATGTCGCTTATAAGAAAACGATCTCCTTCGTGTCGTCGAACCCATATTCCGACAACCGCATATATCCTTACCATACTCGCTATTTTGACTCTCGGGGTATATTGCCACCCAACCTCGCATCCAACGTCTCAGACGAACCCAACAAGCCCATGGAAAGACTCACCGTACGGACCTGTCATAGGGATCGACATAGGGTACGTGGTCCTTATATCATATTCAAGGGAGGCTAATATCGTATTTCAAGACACGCATACTCTCGTGCCGCAATTGTTAAGAACCAAACCGTCGAGATGATCACCGACGGCCGCGGTGTGTCTAATATACTCACGTGGGGGTCTGAGTGGTCATTCAACCATCAATTAAGAGAGTAGGCACATAAGCCACAGTCTTGGTTTGTAGCTGATTATACCTGCCACAAGTGAATTCCCGCCAGGCCCAAGAGGCACGTTCGGATGTCCTCAACGTGTTCTGAAATATCAAGAGTTGGAAACCAACTCGATACTCAACTCGGACCCATCCTTCGGCTGGGCAGGCGCCACCAATTCACACGAACCAGTTTTCTCCCAACTCGGGCCTACGCAGATGCAACTCGCCCGGACGCTCGATCACATTCGAACCATCGCTTCTCAGAACCTAGGCGAGCCAGTCAC
>WSTG01000785.1:0-13861 GCA_019616325.1 Ceratobasidium sp. 394
TAACCCGAGAAACGATTGCCCTGTCCCCATGCGCTCGCCTCTAAACTCTCTTGCTCAACCACGTCCTCTAACGTCATCCCCCGCTTCCCTAGTGACTTCCACTCATGCCTCCCGATTGAGCTAGTCTCGTCCCGGTGCCAGAAACATGATAGCAAAACTGGCTCATGAGGGTGCCAGCTACAATCCCGGATGATTCTGTCGTTGTGTCGATAGCTGCCTTCATGATTTCGTGGAGGCTGGTCAGCTTCGGATGGCTCAAACGATATTGGCAGCGTTTCAGTACGGTCAATAGTCTGGACAATTCGTCCGTCGAGTGACCAGATCTAGAAAGGTGCACCGGTCAAGTTGTGCCCGGATGAATGCGGCAAGATATACTAACGTAGACTTTGCCATCCGCGCTGCCACTGTATACGTATGCTTGCCCTGTTGTCTCGGCCGGGCTAAAGTGGCAGCGGATAAGGGTTCGGAAAACAGCATGTCCTCTGTAGGTCATTACGCTGCAATCCTGAGGGTGAGCGTTCAATCTAGGGCGGCGATAGTTTCCTTCCCTGCTCGCTCGATTGAATAAATGCTGGCAAGGGCTGCGGGAAAGGATACTTACCGATAATCATAGTTTGGCTGTCCATATCGACCGCCCTTGACCTCTTCATCCTCGCGCATCATGCGCAGGTCCCACAATCGAAGCGCATGATCCTTGCCGTTGGAGATAATGTACCGACCATCGCCTTTAGCCGAGACACTCGTAATCCCTTCAGTGTGGCCTGGCAAGACACCAGACGGTCGGTTTGACCCAAGTGAGCGTCGATCCCTAGATGTTGTATGCGTCTTAGCAAAAATATTAGGAAATATATGGGAAGAAACACATACCAAACCTTTACCATGCTGTCGTCTGAGCCACTAACCAAGACATTCCCGGACGCCGTATCCGCCCAACAACAGCTATTTACGTCATTCTGGTGTGCAAGTATATTCACCGTGCGACGGTGTGCATTTAGGTCCCATACTAAAAAGAATATCAGTCCTCTGATTTATGCAAAGCTGCCTGGTTTGCCACTTACCGAATATTTGTTGGGACCCGCATGCAACGACCTCCTTGCTATCAGCGCTGAACCGACATGTCCAGATTCCAAAGTGGTCACCGAATAATCCAAATCGTCTGCCCCGCCTAGTGCCAGTAAAGTCCAGCGCGATGTGCGGAGCCTCGGGTTCACGAAGTTTCGTTAGATGGGCAACTGGAGAGATCGAGGAATAGACGACACTAATCAATACGGTCAGAGCTCAATAATAAACGCTGGATGAGGGTGTTTACTGTTCGTTATCTGGACTCAGATGAGAATCCGTAATTGTCCAATTCCCGAGTACTCCTTTAACCCGATTGAGGACCTTCATTCGACTCATGTGCCGGGTTATAGGATCAACGCGTTTCTCCCCACTGGAATTGGCATCATACACCCAAATGTCGTGTCCCTGGGTGCATGAGTAGAACACGCTCGCATCGAGGGAGAACTGGCCAGAATAAGCCTTGTCTTCGTACAGTGCGACAACTGTTCCAGGACTGTTCGGTACAAGACCACGTGCTGCCTCGGCACGGTAGTAGTGCGGCGCAAAGGGTGTTCGGGCTCTGGACTGTGGGACACAGTACGTGGTGTCGTATGAAGGATAAGTGGGGCCCTCCACAGTTTCCAGGGACGGAGGAACCGGAGAGCGCTGAGCACGACGTGCTGCACGTCGTGACTGGGGTTTTTGTGCAGGCCTCTCGGTCTTGGCTACTGGCTTGGTTGGTGGCGGTCCAAAATCCCCGGAATAGAGGAGTTTAAGACCAGCTTCTTGGGGAGAAGTAACGGGTGGGAAATAGTGAGCGACTCGATTAAAGTTATGGCGCCCCCAAAGAGTATGTTGTAAATCTTCATCGTCATCCTCGTCTTCGTCTTCGTAATCGTCGTCGTCGTCATCATCCACCTCTACTGAGTAGCCTCCATCGTCGTCGTCTTCACCCTGACCTAGGGTACCGGCTGGTTCTCAAATTAAGGCAATAATTCTCGAAGCTAGAAAATGTAGACTCACTTCGACCCGTGCCATTTCTAGCCATGTAGCTGAGTAATTGCTGGATAGTTATAGATATCCCTTGCCGTCTGGGACCGTCTTCAGACTCATTGTTGCGCGCCGAAGCCGCTAGCAAGGCTATCGGCCACGTAAGGGATTGTGCATTATATATGGGCCAGTGAAGACCTACCACTCAATAAACCAAAGTCATTAGCAAGGCTGTCCTCCGGCTCATGGGATGTCTCTCGGGCATCCTTTAGCGTGAGGTGTTAGTCGCGTACTCATGCAGAAGGAAGGTAAATGCTATACTCTAGATGTGTTGTTGTTATCGCTCATTTCTCCTCTGGCCGTGCGCGGGTGAGCTTTTCGTGGACGATGGCGGCAGGTGGGAGGTGTGGTGATCTGGCCGGCAGAGGTGGAGGTGCTGACTACGTCTGTTTGGATCGGTGCCACGGATTACCTAACATCACGTGCCACTTGGTGTCTGTTTTTGAACTTATTTCCTGCCTCACTATGTCGACCCCGCAAATCTCCAGAGTGCAGTCGACGTACGCCTATCCACGCCAAGCAAACTATCAACCTCACAGGGGCACACCGGCAGCAGTGCCGGTACGTAAACCTGTCGATGGGGTCGAGAGTAAGCAGAAGTAATTGATATTCGAGCGTAATAACGTAGTGTCCTCTCTTTAACAGATTGGTACCTCGAGAACGATGTTTCAAACCGCATGGTACTGGCTCTACGAAGTGGAATACTGAGCGAAGTGAGCTGGGCTTTGCTGCGTCTTGGATCACTCGCCCACCAATGGAGCAACCGTTTCTCGCTACAAGGAATGCCAGGCTCCCTCGACGCGTTATTCATCTTGCCAGACTGGTACATCGAAAACGCTCCGACAAATGAGACCGAGGATAGCATGTTCTCCGTCGACAGGGACACCTGGCTGCGTCGTTCATATGCCCTTGAAGCTGTCTTGATCTTGCGAAACGTATCCTTGGAGGAGACAAACTTTCGATCTATCGTTGAGCATCCCCACACCGTGCCCTTTGTGCGCGATGCACTATGCAAACTTGCTCCCGTTGAATTTCATGCAGAGTTTATTACCTACACCCTCGAATTACTGCATGCGCTTGGTCCTCACCTGGTACTTCCGCCACCACCCGCATTGGATGAAAACGTCACGCAAAAAAACGCCAATAGGAAAAAGAAGCGCAAGCGTCATGAGAAACCCCTCATACCCGTTTCCCGAATCGCTGAAATCGCAGCCAACTCGGACGACCGAGCAATCATCATTGCTTCACTCAGCGCTTTGACATCTCTTTTTTCGGTACACGCAAACCACCCTCATATTGATTCGTGCTCGGCTGCGCTCGACGCCGCTATCAGGTACCTCCCACTTACGCAAGATAAACCACTGCTTACGACTGCGTTGGACTACCTTTTTGCTCATCTTTCGTATCCCCCAGCTTCTAAAGCCTTCTTGATGAGCCCCCAGATGCCAGAGGCAGTCAAGCTTCTTGTTGCCATCCTAAGACTCGAGCAACGCGACGAGTATCGGTTCCATGAGCTTCCTCCCCAACCACTACCTGCTAGTACGGCGCCACCCACACACAAAGACTACGAGTTATCTCCCGAAGAGCTTCAGAAGCTCGTTCCGATCCCAGAGCCTGCTCGTTCAATCCAGTGGTAAGATTTTCAATATCCCTTGAACCACCAGCGCCATCTAATCGTGTATCGTATAGGATGCAGACCGTATTCGTTGCCGCTCCCGACGACGAACAAACGCAAGTCACATTATGGAGCCTGTATCGCGACACATTCACGCCTTACTCACATCAATATTTCCCTCTCGGCGCATCCGATGTCATTCGAAACGTCACCATTGCATTCCCTACGTCTCAACCTATGGTATTCCCAGGTCCACCCCAACGGTTTGTCATTCGCGGCATCGGTCGACGGAAACAACCTGTTCAAGACCGATTCAAGTGCCACTGGAATCGCGAAGCATGCACGGAAACAGCCTTAAAAAGCCCTGAAGAACTTCACAGACATCTTGAAGAGCACCTGAACGCTGCAGGAGTTGTCCCACCTGCGCAGTGCTTGTGGGCAACCTGCACACACACGGACGAACCTGCGCGGTTGGGCAAACATGTCTTGACCCACGTTCCACCCCTGCAACCCCCTCCGGACACACCTTCGCACCCTGCGCCGGGTCTAAACTCGGTCACATATCGCGGTGCAACCGTTCACCCGCCCGAAATGACGTCCTTCCTGCTCACTGCCCTTCTTGTCCTTCGACTTATTTGGCGTGCTGCTATTCCAGCGACGTTGCACGCCGGTGCGAGTGTTCCGAAAGCCGATGAGAACCATTTTGGATTCCCCGCCCCTCCTGGGTTGCTCGATCGTGGAACTGAGGAGGATGAGATGGGTGGAGAAGCATTGGAGGGCGAGAAGCGGGGCGTGAGGGCGTTTAGGGGTGTAGTGGAGCCGTTGCAAGGGGTCAGGATGGCGGATGATGTGTTGATGGGGTGGGTGACTGAGATGGTTGAGTCAGTTGGGGGGAGTGAGGTTGCCTAATATTCGGATCGTAATGGGTGCCTGTTCAGGATTGCCGTGAAGACTTTGTTATGCACTTTTTGCTAAAGACGCATGGGACCCAACGATAGTAGCACCTAGCACCTGTATTTTGTGTGAATAGTCAGGTCAACCGACCCTTAACTAAAGTGTTTAGCTTTGACCGGGTCCAAACGGCAAATCACGTCACCGCCAATCATTTGATTATTGCCTCATTGAGGTACGGACCGGGATCCGGGGGCACATAAAACGTGTAGATGTTAGGCAACCCATCTGCTTTCGACGACGACCTCTAAACTTACGCCTGTGAGACACACAAATTAGTTTATTCATAGATATTTTACTCAACAGAACTGTCTCAAAGGCGCCGGGTCTCGGTATTCTTAGGCGTCGATTCTCCTCCGTGATTGAATATACAGCTGTCTCATGCACCACGTCTATCAACACATCTTGGACCCACGAACCGTAAGTCTTGCCACCGTGTATCCCCCAGAGGAGTTCGTAATGTTTTGTGCCAGGCCCTTGTGATTTAGCCTCAGCGACAAAAAAAATCCCTTTTTTGACAACAAGCCACCATGAATCACCAATCTAGTTTGTTCAAAGGCTTGTTCGGTGTACCATTGGATGCTACTACGAACCAGTCAGTCTGATTGTTTCACGTCTCGCGCCACTTACGCACTAGGCGCTGATACTATGTTTCCAGAGCGCAAATGGTAGGCGCTCCACCTCAAGTGGTTTTAGGACGTGAGTCAACAGAATGGAATAAGCTTGCTTCTGCCGACACTTGTTTGATAGTCGCAGATCCGGGCCTCCCGGCCATGAACCTGCAAGCGGAAGAGCCACAAGCGCCGGTGGCTCAACCCGGTAAGCCACCTACTCTTGTCATATACTTCAGGAGGTTTCCTCTTCGTTTACTATGCTTGTGGGTTTATTTTCAGATCCCGTGGAGCCGCCCGTCCCCATCGGCGACTAAAGCCATATCATCACATCCACCCAACAATTTGAATGAAATCGACATAATAGCACCTTATCTCCCGTGACACTTGCGTTTGGTGTTTGAATCATCATTTCTGCACTTCCATCGGTTGGCCTGGCTCGTGGCGAAGAATAGGTGATCCTATAGTCTAGTTTCGAGCTGTCCAGACCTCCCTTCTGTTCCCTCGGTTCGATATGACTTCCTTGTCTCAGATTCGGCTCTTTCAAGTGTACAGTACAACATCCAAGAACGATTGATCTCGCGGATAATGCGGTTGTAGTCGGCTTGGTGTTATTTTCGCTCGAGATAAATGTAAATATAGTAGCGACTCCCCCCCCTTCCGAGCATTATTTTCGAGGAATTTGACATTAAACAAACGGCCCGGACCCCTTGACCTTAATGCTCCTGCCCGATGGGGTTAGTTAAAAGGAACACCTATACTCTCTGCATAAGGTGTATATCTATATCGCAAGCTAAGCGCCGATCAAATTGTGTGACAAATGTCACGCTCTCATGTAAATACAGGACGGAGTGAGAATGGAGAAGTCATAAGAATAAAACCGTATTGCGGAGGTCGGAAACCGATATCTGTGAAAGTGGGAGGCCAAAATTCGAGGACTGGTACACCTGACAAGCTGGGCTTCGGCGTTGTCCGAGTGACAGAATTAGTCACGTGCAGTGTAGATTGTGACTGAGCGCATGGTGCAACGTAACAATGCGACGAGAAACATACCGGTGGCCGTCTCCACAACACGTTATACAACCAATCCGACCAGAATTGGTATGTTTTTCGTCGCATTTGTCACAACTCCTGCTTTACACGTGACCAAATCCTGTCACTTGGATCACGCCGAAGCCCATCTTGTTCGGTGTACTAGTCCTCAAAATTTCCCGAATTTTGGTCTCACGTCTTCAAAGATATTAGTTTCCGACACCTCTCAACATGGTTTCGTTTTTACATCTCCTTCATTCTCGCTCCATCCTGTATTTACATATGAAATCGTGACGTTTGTCACATGCTTTGGTTGGCGCTTCGCTCACATAGTGGTCTTGGCGGCGAGGGCCTCGGGACTCGCTCGAATTAGCCAATGAACCGCCACGAGTTTAGTTGGCAACCTTCCGAAGTCGCACTCATTTGGAATAACCAGCTTCAACCACTCTAACTTCGACTTTCAAGTGCATATATCCATGCTCTCCGCTTCGCTTGCACTATGCGATCGCCGGTTTCTTTCTCCATTAGTAAAGTCCCGGAGTTCTGAAAACCTGAAAGCCAGTGGTTTTTTAGGGCACCGAGTTCCGAGAGCGAGAGCCTTCAACCACGCTCACTGCGAACACACTACTCCCCAGCCAGTGCAACGACCCCAAGATGGTAAGCGGCGTACAGAAAGGCGACGGCACTGGAGTTGCTCACAGACGATGCCTAGTCTGATGTTGATCCAGCTTCGCTATGGTATTTCGGAGCCACTGCTGGTGAGTAGATTGGCAACCCTAGGTTTCACTTGTCTTTCCAGAGCACTGCTCGGAGACTTTCTGTTTAAGCTTGCTAGCCACATTTTAGCTTTGCGAATCTCACGCCACTTTCTCTCCCTTTCTTTTTCCAGTCGCAGTGGGGGTTTCGTTGGATGCATTTGGCAGCCATGCGCCAGGTAGGAAGCTAGGTGTTACTCCAGGCGAGTCCCTGGCACTGTGGCGGTTGGCCTGTCAATATACGGTAAGCCCCCATTCTGCTCATTGTCTGCACTCGCGTCCATGGTCGATAAGAAACTAAGTAAATTTTGTAGATATTCAATGGTTTGGCGTTGATGCTCATTTCCATGCATCCGCGCTTTTCTACAGACTCCTTTGCGGGCCCAGCACACTGCCAAAACGCGAAATGCGCGTTAGCTCGCAGGAGCACGCCGGGGTTCTCCGTACGCTCGGTGAGCGTCGGGAGCACCTATATGGGGTTCACGAGCGCTCGCGAGCACCCATGTGAGGCCTGGGAGCGCTCACGAGCACCGGTCATGTGACCACGAGCACCCCTATGGTGCTCCTGCGTGCTCGTTAGAGCTCGGACCATATGTCCGGTCCCACCTATGTGCGGATAAGTAGTAAAAGAAAATCTGTAAAATAGCGAGCACACACGCACCAATCGTGGCACGTGGAGGTACTTGAGCACTCCGGCAAAAGTGCAGGACTAGTGTTGTTGAATTCAGCGGACACATGTGCTTAGGTCGGGCAGGAAGAGAAATAAAATAAATATTTTTTCAATGTCGCGGGCAGACGGGAATGACTGTACAAGAAAGGAGGAAGGAAAACAGGAGGCTAAGCGTGCACCACTTTCTAGGTTACAGATTCTATTGGGGGAGTGATTAAACTGGGGTAACTTGGGTGCGGGACAACGGCAGCTGAGGCGCAGCTCGTTGTAAAGCACTCCGCGAGTCTTCGTTTGAAGTGGGTGGCCGAGTGAGGCGGGAGGTTGTCGTACGTGATGCTTGCAGCAGGCTCGACAAGCATGTGTCATGCCAGTGGGACCGCGAAACAACGTATTGCCCATCACGTGGTGGCACAACACCATGGCAAGAGTGGTGGCATGGGTAAGGGAGACAGCGCAGTGGCAGCCACAGGTGGATGTCCCGGGTAAGCTGCGTGCAAGTGTGAGCTCTAATCAAACGCAAGCTCTCCCGTCGCAGGGCACAGATAAAAATGGTTCTGAATCTGGGGGTCAACGATTGCGACGCAAAAGTTGTATGGAATGGATGGGGTGGTTACCTGAGACACGCCCGCCACTCGGACGGCAAGACGGGGACAATCAGCGCCGCAGGAGGTAGGCGATAAGTGGTCAGCAGCGGGGGTCATGACGATGAGTGTGCATGGGCAACAGAGGATTTCGTCTTGTGGCGGGCAAGTCGAAGATCAGAATTCTAGTGGAGCGTAACACATTGTTGTCAAATGTGGGGGGTCAGGGTTGGGAGTAAATATTGTCAAGCAGTGAGCCAAAGTTGGGATAATAAACCTTGAATGCTTGCCTGAGTTCAAAGCACACGGGCGGCAGGCCTTGGGCAGGGCCAAAGTTCGACCTTGAAACTGAGGAGGCTCCAAGGGTCCGATTACTAAGAATGGCCCTGAGGACCCTCATGTTTGACAGAGCAAATGTCGACACTTGGCCCAATTTGGCAAAAGAAGCGGAGTGGCAACACGCCCTGATGCCCTCTGACATCACCGTTCTATTGCCCAGTGTTGTTACGTACTCCACCAACCTATCAACGCGTTCGTCCGGTCGGCCCGGTTCGTTCGCTTACTCAGCAGTTGGTCTGTCCCGTCGGTTGGTCGGTGACGCAGTTGGTGACCCATAAGCGCGCTCAACGGTCACGTGTGGGGGAGCTAAAAACAAGCAAATCGAGTGTATTTCGAGACAATTACAAGCAAAGATGTACAAAAAACAAGATTGCAGTGTCAAGGATCGCATGACTGCAGGTTGGGGCCCCGGCGACGAGGAGAACAGGCAGGAGCTCCTCGGGTTACCGTTCTTGGCGTCTACTAGCCCGGTTAGTGGCATCACTCACCTTAGTTTACTGCTCAGTGTGGGTGCTGAGAGTGAAATAGCGATATTTGAGAGAATTCTGGTACACATACTGGCGAAAGAGTGGGACGTTTACAAGTAACCCTGTCTGAGCATTCGCACCAGTCACGCTGATAAGATTAATTTCAAATTCTCACCAACCAACCGACGATTTGGCCGACCGATCGGCCCCACCGACCGACATCGGATAAACTCAGGGTCGGTGTGGGTCAATAACAACACTGCTATTGCCACTCATAGTTTTTTCACTTGTCACGCCCCTTCAACTCGCCCGTTTGCCTTGCCGCCACAAGACCACAAGACCCTTCGGCGTCGCACATACAGGTAAACCAATGCCAGTACCCCGCTGCTGATCGTTCCTCGCCCATCTTCCCGCACTAGATACCCATGTCTTGCCGTCCAACTGGCGGGTGTCGCAGGTATGTCACCCTGTTCTACCACATTAGCCCCTACTCACCTCGCCAGCCTGTGTCGTCAGCCCACGATCCTGCGTCTGTGTGCTTGGTCGGACTGGCCTTGTCCACACCACCGCCGTGTCACGCACTCTCGCTCTCACGCCCGTTCTTGCCTCCGCCCGCAACGTTGCACTCTTCCTATCGTGCGCACGCCGTCTCGCTCGCCCAACTCGCTCGCTGCTCTTGTCTACAATCACCACTCGTTTGGTCACGCCTGCCTCGCGCACCCGATTCTATTTGCGCGCTCAGTCGCCCTCGACTCCAGCGCTTCTCTAGCTCGGCCGGCTGGGCCGGCTAGATTCCCTATCACTTGAACCGCCGCTCTGTTCTCCTGCCAACTCATGTTCCGCCATTCCCGAGTTCCCAACCTGCCTCTCCATTGCGCCGCATTATTTTTGTACCTAAATCCGTATTGCATGCACGTCCTTATCTCTTGGGGCATCAATATATTTTTAACAATTTTTCTTTCTTTTTCCTGCCCACCCAACCTAAGCACATGTCCACCGAATTCAACAGCGCCAGTCCTGCACTTTTGCCGGAGTGCTCAAGTACCTCCACGTGCCACGATTGGTGCGTGTGTGCTCGCTATTTTACAGATTTTCTTTTACTACTTATCCGCACATAGGTGGGACCGGACATATGGTCCGAGCTCTAACGAGCACGCAGGAGCACCATAGGGGTGCTCGTGGTCACATGACCGGTGCTCGTGAGCGCTCCCAGGCCTCACATGGGTGCTCGCGAGCGCTCGTGAACCCCATATAGGTGCTCCCGACGCTCGCCGAGCGTACGGAGAACCCCGGCGTGCTCCTGCGAGCTAACGCGCATTTCACGTTTTGGCAGTGCAATTGGTTTAGGCACATGCGCGTTTGCTGGGGCGATGTACCTGCTCGTACTCAATCGCAAAATGTGTGTTTATGTGCTTCTGCTCGGGACATGTTCTTATTTTCCGTTTAGGTTTGAGTACGTTGCGCTGCTTAAGCCTATGGGAGGCTTGGCCATCATTCTTGGGTGAGTGAGGATGTTTTTGTGAAATTTTGTCCGCGTTAAGTTTTGCCTTTTCGGCGGAACAGATATCTCGTTCTTGCCTTCAGTTAGGTTGCCGTTTGCCAGTCAGGCAAAGTGGGGCTTTTCTTGGCCACTTCTATCGTACGCAGTATAGATAGGGTGCAAATGTTCTCGAGTAAAGACGAAAATTGTGTGTACTGGTTGAACTACCTCCCGATGTACAACGAATTTCAAGTTTATCATCGACGAATTCTGAATGGACTCAATTAAGAATAGCCTTTGAATTGAGCAGACAACCGGTCAGGTTATGCGCGGGTTAGAGAGCTAGCCGACTACAGAGTTCTATCCCAGCCCTCCCTTCTATTCGCCTACTTCAATATGCGTTCCTCGTTTTGGATTCAGCCTTGTCACTGAGTGTACAACGTTCAAGAATGATTGACCTCACGAACAATGCAGCTGTGATCGTCTTGATTGTTGTTTTCGTATATACCTCCGATGTGAGTGAGAATATAGTAGTTGCTTCCTGTTCTTACCGATTTCCCAGCTTCATCCTTAAGGGACTCGTCCCACCAAAAACAATTTGAGTTTGCTGGAGGCTTTCGCCCAAATTTGGGAGTCATCACGTGACGAAGCGTACACACGCGCAAAGTCCAGCCTTCGCCCAGCGCAACGACCACCTGAGATGGTAAGGTGTATGTCAAGTCAAGGACTCTGGAACCACTCACAGACAATGGCATAGTCCTATGTCAACCCATCTACGCTTTGGCGTTCCGGGGCTATCGCCAGTGAGTAGACTAGCAACCCTGGACTTTGCTTGAGGACTCAGAGACTCGTCAACCTGTGTTTAATCTCGCTATGGGACATTTTGACTTTGCGAGTCTCACGCCTTTTTCTTCTTCCCAGCCGCGGTAGGAGTTTCTTTCGGGGCATTTGGCGCCCATGGGCTACGTAAACGGCCAGGTATCACTCCAGACCGAATTCAGGCATGGCAGTCGGCCTCTCACTATACGGTAAGCCTCCATTCTGCTGCTTGTTTGCACTCACGCTCGCGGCCTACGAGAAACTAACTGATTTTTTGTAGATATTTAATGGTCTGGCGTTGATGCTCATTTCCACGCACCCGCGCTTCTCTACGCACCCCTTTGCGGGCCCAGCGATTGGTTTAGGCACATGCGTGTTTGCTGGAACGATCTATCTACTCGTATTCAATCGTGAAAAGTGTGTTTATGTGCTTCTGCTCGGGGCACGTTCTTATTTTCCGTTTAGGTTCAAATTCCTCGGGCCGTTTACGCCGATGGGCGGATTGAGTATGATTGCTGGGTGAGTAAAAGTATTTTCGTGAATTCCCGTCCGCGCTAAGCGTTACTTATTCGTTGGAGTAGATACCTCACTCTGGCCCTTTAAGTTGCCGGTCGCCAGTCGAGCAACAGGGGATTTTTCTTGGTCACTCCCATTATACACAGAATGGACAGGGTGTAAATATCCTCGAGCGAACACGAAAGCTGGCTCAGCTATCTCAAATTTATCATTACTGAAGTTGAACAACCTCAGACAGAAACAATGTTTGAAGTGGAGCAGACAACCGGTTAGATTGTGCGCGAGTTGGAGAGCTACATGGCGGCATGCAGAGTGTGAAGTTGCGCGGGGGCAACAGTGGTGAGTATCGGAGAGTCACATGCTGGCGGGAATGGCGGGAATACGGCGGAAATGGAATAAGCGATTGCCTTTTTCTGACCACGTGCTTGGCGCCCAGGGATCAAATGCGGAGAAGATAAGCTACACACAAACTATACTAAAAGATGGACTTGTCTTGTATGACTCTTGTTTGGCGTTCCTGCCGACGACAACGACTCTACGAGCATAACCTGCGTTTGTTGTTGGTGAGTCCATGGGCTTTGGGTAGATCTAGGTGGTTCCGAGGTCGGGGACGATGTCGAGGACGAGGCTCATGTCGTGTGCAGCATCCCAACGACTTTACGCACGACCCCCAACGGCTTGAGCCCCTCAAAACCTTGTTACCAAGATACATAATAGGCGGACAGGACGGCTCATAGTGAACAGGTGACTAGGGTCACCTTGGTCGTGCTTGACGGCATCGAGGACCATGCGACGCCTGACATTACTATTACAGGCAGGTGCAGGTGGCCTTATATAAATTTTCTCTCGTACGTTTTCTCCCGATAACGACCACGACCGTAACCGTCCGTCGAGGTGAGTCCCAGGTGCCGTAGCTGGTGTCGAGGTCGATGCTAACCACAGTGACGACCAGTGTCCCAACGACAACAACACCCAGGATGGCAGCACGCATGATCCGGACCATACCCACTCTCGGCGCTCTCCCGCGTCTCTCCCATCGGACAGCTGTATTATCATTGCGCCACGTCCGCCCTGCGTCGGTCCCACTCTCTCCAACCAGGCGCTTTTCAACGCCGGCGCCGGCGCCAGGGGTTGCACCGCGCCCGTTCCCTCCGTTGGACACCTACCCTGCGCGTCACATCGGGCCTAATCCGAGCGAGGCGGAGTACATGCTTTCTGTGCTTGGGTACGATTCTATGGACACATTTGTGCAGGACACCATTCCAGATTCGATTCGTGTCGCGAGCAACGCCGTCAGCGAACAGACCATCCCTGCGATGAGGGAGCGTGAAATGCTGCTCCGTGCTCGGAAAATCGCGGATATGAACGAGCCTAGGCGTAGTTTCATTGGTATGGGATACTGGAACGCGGTGGTTCCTCAGGTCATCTTGCGTAATGTGCGTCATTTTCCATTTTTGCTAAAATGTCATTTCACACATGTCTCTCTTGCAGATTCTTGAGAATCCCGCGTGGTATACTCCGTACACCCCCTACCAACCTGAAATCGCACAAGGCCGTCTCGAATCTCTCATCAACTTCCAGACGATGGTCTCGTCCCTTACTGGGCTCGCCATCGCGAATGCCTCTCTTCTCGACGAAGCTACCGCTGCGGCCGAAGCCATGGTCATGGCATTCGCTCAGCATGGTCAGAAACGCAAGACGTTCGTAGTTGACCAGGGCGTCGCGCCCCAAACCATGGCCGTCCTCCACACGCGTGCTCATGGATTTGGCATCCGCCTGGTTGTGGGCGACGTATCCTCCCTTATTGGTCAAGGCGACTCGCGTCAAATCGGAAGGCACACCGTTGAGCTCTCTGACCTTGCTGGCGTGCTAGTACAATACCCCGACGTTGACGGCTCCATCAAGGACTTTTCCGCCCTCACCGAGCATATACG
>WSTG01000786.1:0-13855 GCA_019616325.1 Ceratobasidium sp. 394
CCATGCGGCATGATGGTGCGATAATATGCGCATATGCCTGACAAAGGCACTCGCGGGCTGCTCGATAACTCATGGTACCTGTCTCTGTTTCATGCTACTAAACTATTAGGGATGAAGCGGGGGTCGGAGGTTGCGGCACGTTCGAGGCTTCATCTCTGGGCGGGTCGTCACGTGACCGATCGCAAAACATTCACCGCACAACATGAACGACCAATGACAAGTGGATCGGCCCTGCGCTGGCATGCTCGACCTCACCGACAATGAGCACGAGCTTCATGATTACCAGTAAGGCATTTCGACTCTGGAGCCGACGTAGCTGGCTGACACCGGGTCAGGGCTTGAACGACACAGTCCTGCGGGATGAGACCCCCAAGTGCGCGGCATACACATCCACGCCTGCTGCCCTCATCGCTTCTTCGCTCCTCCCGGAGAACTAAGCGCTCTAATCAGGTACGTGTTGTATCTATCCTTCGGGCGCACGTAGCTCAACCGGATTTCGTGGCGCAGTCCTCTCGTCATTATCACCGAGTGGAGGACTTGGCCATGTCGGACACGCGCGACGTTCTCTCTGCTTTCTTGGATTGGTTTTCATTCTGTATTTCTGCCTTGGTGAGTATGGTGAGACAGTCGATGAGATCCTCAATTATGCTTCCCAGCCTGATCCATTTCCTCGCTCATTTCCAGCCTTGGCTAATGTAACCCTGCAGGCTTTCCGATGCACGTACAAAGCGTTGCCCTCGATTCCCTCTCCATCTATCGGCTATTACGGTATACTGCGAAAGGACGCCTCTCGTCTATGGTTCACCTACCTGCCCGTCGGCATTGAGGGGTTTAGTGTGACGCTCGGAAACAACCAACTCCGTCGGAAAAGGATGCGGGTTCTGGAGCGGTGACGGTGGTGCGCGCCAACCCTGTAGATTCGACGTCGTCTCCCCTTGGCGCTGGTCGCGATCTAGCTTGGCGTGCACTTGTTCAAATCGACCATAGACATGGGGGACGCGTCTCGGCCGTACGTATTTGCCTTGTTCTTCCCAGTAATATACCGACCGTTCAAACCATGTCCCCAGGACTGGAACGAACCTCCTAATCCGACGATGGATTGTGTGCGCGTCCTTGCGCGACTATCCTAGCGGCTGCGAGTTTTTCGCCATCCATTCGGCAATACCTGATTCGGTTCTGCCGGCGGTCCTTGAATCTCCAACTATCGGCTCTGGCCAATGTCGGATTCTACATCTTTCCCGCGCTCAGCTCTCTTCGCCCACCAACTGGTCTTTCATAACTCGAGGTCGACAGTTCCAGGAGTCGTCCGATGTCTTAGTTCGTTCGACAGATTGCCATCCGACCCTCCGCTCGCTGGTTGCATTGACAAGTTATCATCGCCGTTATCGACTTGGATGACCGCTTGAACTTTGATCATAGAGAGCTCCGGACTGACCTTGTTCCGTAAGTGCTGCACCTAAACCGTTCCCTCTGGGTACTTCGCTCATTATTCTTTTTATTTCCCAGCATCCCTTATCTCGTCTCGGCTTGCGCTCCCTTGGTAGAGGTGGCCGCTCACACGTAAAATTGGACGTCAAGCTGGCCTATCAGTGCATTGGCTCTGTTAACTGGATAGCGGGTTATGACTCGGAAACGCAAGGTTCGCAGCACGCTGCGATCCTGGGTAATATCCATCGGCCGCCGGCGCATGCGTGGCTGTCCCATCCACCTGTAACTGCGGTTATTCCTCGCGTCTACTCGACCTACGATCTCTTGGCACGAAGATCCATTGGTTGGGCCGCATAACACCTCAGATTCGTACCGTGCGTGTCCATCCGGATGAAATCAAGTGATTATGTAGTCGGGCCATTCGCCTGTCTGGCGCCGCCCCGTTTCGTCCTTGCCTCCAGGCCCCACTCTTAGCGTGCATTTGTTAGCTCCCCCATACTTTGTATCCCCCTGGTCTCGCTCCCCCCCCCCCTTTTTCGGACTTTTTTGGACATGGTCCCGAGCGGTTTGACTCGACGTTCATGTAGCTCGTAAAATACGTGTTCCAAAAAAATATGAAATCACGTGAGCGCGAACCCAGATGCATCCAGCACCTGCCCACCCTTGCTGTTCTCACGCATTGCTCGAGCTGTTTCTTGGATATGCCCCAATAACACCTCTACCACGACTCTGCCGAACACGCCGTGCATGGTTATGTCACTCCTACCGTCCTTATGATTCCGCCATGTGCCTGCCGAAGCCCCGCCACTCCTGCTGGCCGCTATTCTGGCAGGTCTACAACCCAAATTTGTGCTACGGCGTGGTTATAGGAGGATATTATTGCAGCGGGCAACGCGAAGGATACACCGTCGTTATCATCAAAAGCTGAGGGTTATCGCAAGCAGAAGCCGGACCCCGAGGAATACAGCGAGTGGTGAATGTCAAGAAAGCAAATGTACACTCTCCAAACTATTGGTTCGCAACGCGGAGGTGAATCCCGTGTGGGGCTCTGCGTGTAACTACGCACTCAGAGCGATCGTGTGGCGCATATCATTGCACGCTCGCTATTTATTTTTGGCAATAGTATTTGCCGAGCAATCATCTATGTCAAGCATTCTCCTCGCGAAATCCAGGGGCTTCGAATCCCGTCTCAAATTATGTACCCGCTGACAGACGGGCATTCAACCTGCCAACGATGGCGGCACTAATTCCTGCGCCTCACGCATTTCCCGGAATGTCGCCGCGGTGTACCAGCCCTCAATCCTCTATATCTGAGACACGCATATACGTAGCCCAACTGTATTCAATTCGAGCGCTAGCTGGTTTTGCTTCTACCAGACATGAATCAGTGCGCGCGCAGCTTTTGAGATGAGCATATGCGTTGCAGTGCAACAAGTCTTATAACCACAAAGTTAATAGCCACAATCGCCACCGCAGAACAATCTCATCTATTCTATAATAATCTCAAGGAGTTTTTGTCCGTAGGCACCACGAAGCACGGTCGTATATGCCATCTGGTAGACCCACGCTATAGACCAATCACTAGTCCAAACCTTTCCAATGCTACATCCCCGCTCCCTCCAGCTTCCGTCGCCCTCCGAGCGACATTGCCCAGAGCTTTCACATTCAAACGTTGCTGAGCTCCTCTCTCACCCTTGGTCATCTCCAATACCTTTCGCACTTCCTCTCGCACTGCTTCGGTCGAGCCGATGATCTTGATATCTCCGTCGGGGCCATATGCAGTGCTCTTGGCTGGGCCGCTCCGGACTTGCATGAGCTCGAAACCGCAGTCATGTTGCCTTGCAAGGTGCATACTGTTGATTGGTTGATCGCCCTATGAATGTGAGAGCACAGTGATGAGGGTCGAGATGTAATCGGAATCGGTAAATATTACTTACGCCAATCGGCCAGAAGATCATTGGGACACCACGCACAATTGCCTCTGTGGTTGAGTTCCACCCGCCATGCGATACAAAATAATGGAGAGCCTGCGAATATGCAGTTATAGCTCGTTCTCAGATATTATGATTAGCTCACCGGATGTTCAAGTACCTCCAGCTGCTTCACCCAGTCGGGGAATACCGCCTGACCGCCCTTGGTCAGTTTCCCGATGTATTCCTCGTCCAAACCAGCGGCTTTCAAATGCTCCGGCTTGATGGAGAACACAACCTTGAATCCTTGCGCAAGAATCTCTTCAACCAGAACCTTCAAATGATGGGACGACTCGGGAGGCGGGAAGAAGACCGTGCCAAACGCAATGTAGATGACAGAGTTGGGTCCGAGTTCGGTATATGCGCGGTTCATGAACGATAGAACAGGGTCGGATGTGTCGGGGTCAAAGTGCAGCGTGATAGGCGGGGGTAGATCCGCAGCCAGGCCGACGCAGAATGACCTGAGAGGTTGGGGAAAGGCGTTGGCGCATACTTCTGCTACAACAGGCTCCTATCCACGCGATCAGAAACGGGTTGGGCGAAACTGAAATCAATCTACTCACCATCTCATAGACGCTTGTGAATACCACCATGCTCGTATGCTCTAGCATGTGCCTCCACCGTTTGCGTAGCTGAATCATGAGAGGGAACTTGTCGCGCGTCAGCTGAGTCAGCTGCTCGTGCTCGTAGTGTGGCAGCAAACCAGGCGCGCATATGACTCGGTCTGACATTTCCTAGGCTAGGCATTAGGCTTGGTATGGCTGAACTAAGGCATGGCGCGCACCTGGGCCAGTACTTCCTCGATCGACCTTTCCGAACCCGGCTCTTGCTTTTCCAGGTTCGCAATCGTAGCGTCGAGTAGTCTACCACCGTCACCATACCCTTCGCCCCCAAAGAGTCTGCAAGCAGAGAATGACATCGAGGTGGGCGCCAATAGGTTTGGCAAACTTGTTACTTACAATAAATACGACACTGCACTCGCCACCCACCACCATGCTACGGGTAGCCCGTGGAGCTCCTTGTTTGCCAGCGCTACGCCGCCACAGATATGGTCCTCGATGATATAGCTCGGTGCCTCGACCACCAGCCCGTTTACCTCCATACTCGAGCTTGCGACCTGCTCAGATATCCACGGTCCGAAGCTGTGTTCCAAACCAAGGAACAGGTCCAATGGGCCTGTGATTGAGGTGTCGACAGCCGCAGGGACTATCCGGACTCGTTGACGAGCATCCTTGTGATCCGTAGAAAGGTATCGGTTTGCCTGAGACGCAAGTGGGCCAAAGATGTAGACGGCTGCATGAGTAGTGTATTAGCTCGAGAGTTTGTCAGAGGGTGTTTGGATGTACAGATGAAAAGATTTGGGAATTTGGCTGTTAAGCGAGCACAAAGGTGCAGACTGGGTCGGATATGGGCTACTCCAAGTCAGGACAGGTTCTAGCGAAAAAGCAAGGAGGTTAAACTCACTCATACCAGGTCCGCCAATGAAGATGACATGCTTCAGCGGAAAGTGAGTCATTGCTTTCGGAGCGAGGTTAAAAGTGGATGAGGTGTGTGACGGTAACAATCCCGGGTTCCACACCTTTTATACGGTATTTATCCCCATCGCACCGTTTATTTGTGTGCTAAGCCGTCATCCAGTCACGTCAGAACGAGGATATCTCCCCGGACCAACGTCAGGAGGATTGCGTTAGTCGCACTGAACATAAATTAGGCTTATTTTTACTGCGTGGTAGCCGCAGTTTATTTCAGGCTGCCAGCGGAGGACCCCTGGCTGCTATAGGAAATGTTGGGTCCGAGGTGACTAAAAAGCTGTGGTTGAAAGGGAAAAAAATGGGTATTTGGCGGGTAAACACAGGGCCTGGAGCCTTTGTAGGCCGGTCCTGAGACGGGTAAAAAGTAATGCCTGCACAGTTCTTCCGGATCTGGTCGGGTAAAATGTGATGTTAAGCCTAAATGTTCTAGTGATTAGATGGGGTTCGTAGGAACTTCGAATTACAATCTAAGTGACAACAAGTAACACCTGGGTTCACCCCCGATTTTCGGGACACTATTCTGGGGGGATAATGGATGATAAAGAGGGATAGTGCGGGATGGTATGGGATTGCGGCGGGATCGGTGAGGATCAGGGTGGATAAGCACCCGGTATGGGATTTGGTGATTTCGTCGAGGGGCTAGAATTGCAAATGCCTTGAAGGCGCAGGAAAGGGCGGGATAGCCGACGCGTCGGCTTGTTCCCGACCACCACCATGGCTAGGCTTGGTAAGGCTAAACTGAGGCAAGGCACGCACCTGAGCCAGTATTTCTTCGATTGACCTTTCCGAACCCAGCTCTTGCTTTTCCAGGTTCGCAATCATAGCGTCGAGTAGTCTACCACCATCACCGTACCCATCGCCCCCAAAGTGTCTACAGGTAGAGAATGAATTCCAGATGAGCGTCGAGGGGTTTGGCGAACTTATTACTTACGATAAATACGACACTGCGCTCGCCACCCACCACGATACTACGGGTATCCCATGGAACTCCTTGTTTGCTAGTGCTTTGCCACCACAGATATGGTCCTCGATGATATAGCTCGGTGCCTCGACCACCAGCCCGTTACAGTACGTCCATGCTCGAGCTTGCGACTTGCTTGGATATCCACGGTCCGAAGCTACGTTCCAAACTAAGAAGAAAGTCCAATAGCCCTGTGATTGGGATGTCAACGGCCGAAGGGACTATCCGGACGCGTGGATGAGCATCCTTGTGATACGTAGGAAGATGTCGTTGCAAGGGTGCCAAAAAGCTGGACGGCTGCATGGGTAACATATTAGCTCGAGAATTTGTCAAAGGATGCTTGGACGTACAGGTAAAAAGATTGGGAAATTTAGCCGTTAGGCGAGCACAAAGATGCAGACCGGGGCGAACATGCGCGACTCTAAGTCAGGACAAATTCTAACAAAAAAGCAAGGGGGTTAAACTCGTACCGAGTCCACCAATGAAGACGACACGCTTAACGGAGGTTGAGTCATATTGCTCCCAGCGCAGGGTGAAGAGTGGATGAGGTGTGTGACAGTCAAATACGCCGATTTCCACACCTTTTATACGATATTTCTCTCCATTGCACCGTCTATTTGTGCGTCAAGCCGCCATCCACTCAGGTCAGAACGAGGATATCTCCGCGGGCCAGCGTCAACAAGGTAGGGTCAACACCAGCGAAGATGAACCAGGCTTTCTACTTTGGCCACACGGTAGTCGCAGTTCGCTTGAGGCTGCCAGCGGTCCGCGCTGGAAGAACTCGATAACAGACGTAACGGTGTCTCGAGGAAACAAAATTCACGGTTCAAAGGGACACCCACGCAGCGTTTTGGTGTAATCGTGGTGGAAGTTGCGCAAGCTATCAGTCAGCGCCCTCTAGGTGGGCGGGCTTGGGTGGTTGTGGTTTGATAAGTATAGAGCTTGGGTATTGTCGCGATTCTCTCGCTCACACCTCGGCTAGCTACGGATGCCGGGTCCGGCATCATGGAAGCGCCGGCTTACAAAGCACGGGCTAAGCTCGGCAAACTTGATTCCTGTCTTGTTGATCATCACTGTGCTCGCGATGGACGGCTCTCGGACACTATATCACAGTCTGCGGCCTGGTAGAATGACCGCGACAACAATGCCTACCTCTTGACGCGGACTTATTGAAACGTTCTTGCTATAACACCTCGGGACGGGCCTCGTCCTCTTCCACCTGTCGCTTGCCCTCTTCCACCCGCTGCTGACGACTATGCGATCCTAAGACTCCTCGCTACTGCCTTCCTGCTACTGCTATCCGTAACTCACGCCCTCGCTCAAATCAAGGTCGACGACTGGCACGCCTATTCCGCCTCGTCACGAAATGGAATTCGGTATAGCAGAGGCCAGTGGAACGACAAGAACTCGTGGCACTGCTCACCGCGGTACAACCGGATGTGTCACAACACCGAGCAGCCTGGTTCCCATTTTGCTTACTTCTTCCGAGGTACGTCACCCTCAGTTCTCGCCCAGTCGGTCATTTCGAACGTTTGGGACGTATAGGGAGTTCGACCAAATATTATGCTGACCGAGATCCCAAAGGCGGCCTTATCACCATCTCGCTCGACGGTGCAGATGTCGCCAAGACCGACGGCAAACCGCCCAACACAACATTCCAATTCCAACGTCGACTCTGCTTGATTGCGGCTCTCGACTCAGACGAACGTTACATTGCCGTGACAGGTGCATCTAGTACGCTTGACGTGGACCAGTTAACTTGCCCCGGTGAACGGCAAGACGGTCGGGACTGTGAGTGATATCTCCGAGGAATATTCAGGCGGCGTATGTTGACGTTCGATGGTCTTTGCAGGTGTGCGTTCGAGGTCCCGCCCAACGCTACAATTTTTGACGACTGTGACCCTTCCTTGATAACATGGTCTGGCACTGGCTGGCAAAATCTCGTACGTGCCTTTCCAACCGCTCTTGATTTGGCACTCACCATTCCTTTATTTTGTAGAGCGACACTAGCTTCCCGGCTTACTTCCAAAGCGCGATGCACAATGCCAGCAACCCAGGCGACTCGGCCACCTTCAGGTTCAACAGAACGGCCGTGTGATACTTTACAGACATGATGAGCGGCAACGCTCCGGCTGTTATCAGCGTGGATGGAGGAAAGGGCGAGATCGTGCAGACTGCTCCACCGGATGGTGGAAGTGGGGTATGTCCATTTTTGTCATGGCATCTCGGCGCTTGCTGAATGATGGAGCAGAGGACGCAAAAATTGACGTGGAGAAAGACCGAGTTGAGCGATGGGGAGCATACAGTTGTGGTTAGACATGCTGGGGGCGCTGGATATCTGACTGGCGTGGGTTTCTTCATGTACATGCCTGGGTACGTCTTTCCCTTCTCGCTCTCGATTCCTCTAACGTTATCCACTAGCTCCGGTAGCGGTGGCTCCTCATCCTCCAACTCACCCACAAAAACCAAACCCATACCCGTTGGGGCCATCGTAGGCGGTGTAATAGGCAGCGTGGTAGTCCTCGCCCTCCTCACTCTCTTTCTCTGCATCCGCGCACGCGATAGGCGCGTGCCGCGGGACCAAAAGCGCCAACAGATGCATCAAGCTTATTTGTGGCCCGTCTATCCCGCGGAAGAGTCGTTTGTCGAGGAAGGGTAGTCAAGTTTGCCGCCGACGTCTGGGTTGGGCTATAATTCGCCGGCGAGCGCAGGTGCAGGGTCGTCTGGACAAAGTGAGTGTGTTTGAATTCGTAGAATATTTTTGTTGATTTGGTGGTGTGATCTTTTGCAGCGAATTTCCCGGCGAGGGAGTATTTTGGGTATCCCGAGGGGCAATGGTAAATCGAACAATGGGATGAAATGAAGATTATAAAATGCTTGTATGTATCACCATTGATATGTATCTAATTTATTGTAATTCACCGGGCACCGTATAATGAAACCCAAGTCGGGTGAGAGTGTGTCGGCCGTCCAATCTTATACGGGATAAGCCTCTGACACTGAAGCCGATGATTTTCCTCTGGGGTCCGTTACCATTCCAACGCCTGGGAAATACGATGGCGTAAGAGTAGAGAATCGGTGCACAAATTTCATCAAGCGCGGTATCTTTGGCGGCTGCTTATATCGGCAGCGCAGTCTTGGGGAAGCGGGAGTCAGGACAACTGGAGTCGCTCGGCGCTTACCTATGTTTGTGGCGGCTTGGCTCGGTCACTAATTTGCGCAATTCCACCATCAACCTCCTCGTCTCTTCCACTCTTGATGCGACACTATTGAGCTTCTCGGACTCTAGATTGTTTCAGCCTTTTGTGGCGAACGGGGCTGAATATCTCAATGTCTTCTATTATCCTAATCCCAAGATCCGGTCAACTGCGTGCTTTCTCGGCTGGTCTTTTCGGCCCTGGAAACAAATCTGACTTCTCGGGAACATTTTTCTGGCTTTATGCTGCTTTGCTTGGCCGGAGGTAGAAAATCTGATGCTGGCACTCGGCCTTAGGAGCCTAGAACACGGCAGTCGAAGCATGTGGTCGTGTCAGTTGTGAACGTACACCCGAAGAGTTTCCTTGGAACGAGTCTCGATCATCAAGTCATGGTCACTCTCTTGTAAAATCAGCGTATTTCGTGTACTCCAGAAATTTTCTTGGTCTCCTGAGTTTGAAAGTCCTTCGGTACCAGACAAGGCTGGCAGAATCCTATTCCGGTGGCGGGGCTTGGTCTTCAATTTCCTGTACAGTTTCAACTCCAGGCCACGCAGACACGACTCGCAGAATCTCCCAGCGACAAGGAGAATACCTTGCTAAAAATTGACCTCAAACGCAAAATAGATACGATGGGATTCAGCTCGTGCGAAAAACAAGTCGCTGTAGGCCTCGGCTCTGATTTCTGTAGCTCCGAAACTTGAGCCCCCTCGAGCTAGCACCTCAAAACCACTTTGGATGCCTGTTCGCCTACCTTTCCTGGTTGAGTTTCTCCTACATTGTTGGGATGGTCTACTATTGAATATGGCTAGCATGAGGTTTCTTAAGTTTCTTTTGAGGTGACTTTCTCCGGAATCGTTGGTATTTCTACTCCTGGAATTTGGTGACATCTCCGAACCCTAGTCGAGTGGAACCGCATTGGCGGTCAAGCGTGTCAACTCGATAGTAATTGAATCTGTAAGCCAAATCAGCCCGGAAGGAATGTATCCTGCACCTGCGGGTCGGGAATACAGAATATAAAGAGCGAAATGAGTGGGCTTTAGTCAACTATGGGCGGGTGGATCACAGCGCATGATATTCATGGTGCGAGGGCGCTAGGTTGTTGAATAGATCTGGCGGGTTTGGATTTTTGTGAGGAGATTCGGGAAATAATAAGAATGGATCAGGTCTGGCTACTCGTAGTAGTGACTGTATTGAACTGTACCTGATAAAAAAATAAAGCTACAGGTGCTGCCAGCGTACAGAGGGTGTGATAAACTATCTAAAAGCATACCTAGTCAGTTCTAGCTACCCGTAGTAGTGAACTGAGAGTGCGAAATTCTCATTCGGGATATGAAAAGAGGCAAGCGCAAACAAAGACAAACTAATATTGCCACACCTTGAGACTTAAATCACAACATGGATACCGTAGTGGAGTCTGCGTACTGCCGGATGGCTGTGAGAATCTGGGTAGCCGCTCTCAACAATGCGCCGGCTACACATGTAAACTAAATGCTACACTGTGACTTGTATCACATGAGAGTGACAATATTGTTGCGTAATCCATGCCTAACCGCTGCTTGCCCCGCCGCAACCACGTTGACCGCTCACTCGACTTTGCCTCGACAACCTGCTAGATATTTTTTGCCGTTTTCACATCTAAATGTTCAAAGACATCAAACGCGGCGCAAGTCGCGCGAAAGAAAAGCTGCGCCGTGTGTTTCGTAGTCACGAACCCGGCACCTCCGCCATTCAGCCAGTGGTTGGAGACCCGGACGCGCATGGTGCATCTTCTGGGCTCGAGACAAGTCATGTTAATCCACCTGCCGCTCACATGACACCAGCCACCATCCTGCCCCAGCCAGAACCGCGTAGTGTTACCCCACACTCACGCCCGCCGTCTATCGTCCCCGCGCCGATGAGTTCGGGCACAGCTGCTGTACATTCGAATCTCGAACCTAGCCATGCAGATATTTCCCTCCCACACCCGCCAACTCCGACTGTCTCCCCCAAGCTCCCAGGAGGCCACCCTCACCCCTCAAACCTTGCGCCTGCCACACCACCGCCGGCGGCGGCTAAAGAAAGCTTCGGAGATGCTGCCTGGGCTGGACTCAAGACACTTCTTGGCGCTCTGAACAAAGGCTCTGACGTGTTCGCGCCGCTCAAATCGGCTTTCGACGGTCTTGTGAGGTGCATCGAGATATACGAGGTGGGCGCCAAAGCGATATCTAGTTCGCGACTCTCGAGGTTGACGCCACTTGCACATTAGAATCGAGCTTCCGCGTGCGAAGCATACGAGAAACTCAGGACGGAATTGGACAACCTGTGTAAAGACATCTCGGACTCCATCGGTGGAGCCGCCACGCCTTCGATGACGCCGTGTATCGCAAACCTCGCTCGGTGGGTTTGTCCTCGAACATGTCTGGTGCTAAAGCTGAGGTTCGGGTAAAGGGGAATCGAGGTAGAGACCGAGCTGGTGCTTCAAAAGGAACGAAGGAACGCAGTTGAAGGTTATGCGGGGGCGATGGAAGACGGGGACGAAATACTGGAATGCTATCGTCGGATCCAGATGCATCTGGAGCGACTCGCGGTAAGTGCCGACGATTCTTCTGGAAATCTCCGACCCAGTGCTAAACTGTGAATAGCTGAATGCCAACCTGAACGTTTGGAAAAATGTTGACGAGCAAGCGACGGTACGTAATAGGCAACTGCTGGATGAACATCGCTGAACCAGCTTGAATACCATAGCGAAATCGATTAAAAGATCTTCCTTATTCACCCGCAGCCGAGTTCCGCTCCACAGAGTCGAGCAACCTAGGTCGGAGAGGATGTACTTCAGATACGCGGATAGATGTTCTGGAACAGCTACGCGTGTGGGCAGAAAACAGCGAAAGTCAGAAGATCTACTGGCTGAACGGCATGGCTGGCACCGGCAAGACCACGATCGCATACAGTCTATGCAAGCAAATCGAGAGCACTGGCAAGCTGGCGGCAAGCTTCTTTTGCTCTCGACAGTCGCCGGAATGCCGTGACGTCGGCCGCATCCTGCCCAGCATCGCGTACCAGCTCTCGTTGTTCTCCCGTCCATTCCGATACGCGATCTCCAGGGTGCTCGAGAAGGATCCACGCGCTCACAACCAGCTCCCGGATGGGCAGTTCGAGAGTCTGATCGCTGCGCCGCTACGAGAAATTAGGGATACCCTACCATCCGATCTGGTGATCGTGATCGACGCTCTAGACGAATGCGACTCCGCCAAGGGCATGGACCAGATGTTGACTGCGCTACTCGCACATGCGCCAGACCTGCCTGTCAAGGTGTTTGTCACGAGTCGCCCGAATCCGAATATACTCGACCAGATGCGAAGCGAGCAAGCGGAGCGCGTCCAGTCGGAGCTACGTCTGCACGAGCTAGAAAAAATGGTGGTACAGTCCGATATCAAGACGTACCTGCACTCAGAGCTCGTGAGACTGAAAGAACTGAAATCCACCGACCTTGACCAGCTAGTCGAGCGATCAGGGGTGCTCTTTGTCTATGCGGCCACTGTCGTTCGATACCTGGCGTACGATAACTTTTCGAGAGGTACCCGAAGGCTACAAGAAGTGCTAGCGACCACCGTTTCAGCAAGTGGCGTCCACAGGGAGCTTGACGCTCTATACACCACGATAGTTATGGCCGCTCTCAATCGGGATGAGCTAGGAGATTCGGAAAGGGAGGAGATGATCCGAGTGCTCCGTACGGTTATATGCGCTCAAGAGCCGCTTTCGGTGTCCGATATAGCTGGATTGTTGGGGCTCGACGTGGAGTCCGTGCACGCCGACTTGCGCCCATTTTTGTCCGTCCTGCGGATATCGGGCGCAACAGGACTGGTTACGACACTCCATGAGTCTTTTCCGGATTACCTGTTCGACGACAAACGTTCAAACCATTTCCATTGCGATGCCAAGTGTCATAATGCTTGGTTTGCCCGCGCCTGCTTCGCTCTGCTGAAGGCTCCAAATCCGCCGTTCAACATCTGCGATCTCGAGTCGTCGTACCTATTCGACACAGAGGTGCCTGGTTTGCAAGACAGGGTGAAGATGAAGATCTCGCCTCACCTGTTCTATGCTTGCCGGTACTGGGAGGCACATGTGGAGGCAGCAGAAGAGTCCGAGAGGCTTTTCGAAGAGCTTTTGGATTTTTTATCGACTCGATTGTTGCTCTGGATGGAGATCATGAATCTGAAAAAGGAGATACAGACTGGAATGGGGATGATGTCCAAATTAAACACATGGTTGCTGGTGAGAGGATCGATATGACCGTTGCCAGGATCAGAGTCTAATGGATGGGCAGCGCGTGGAATGCTCGAGCCAGTTGCGAGATCTGGCGCGAGACGCCTGGCGTTTTGTAACAGAGTTTGCTATAGGAGAGGCCAAGAAATCGACTCCGCACATCTACGTATCCATGCTTGGGCTATGGGCGGAGGGTAGCCCAGTCTCGACACACTACTCAAAATGGATATCAGGTCTTACCAAGGCATCTGGAACGGCAATGTATCGTCGCGAATCAGCGTTATTGAGAACGATTGAAGCTTCGGGGAACGTAGATTGCGTCGCGTATTCGCCTGATGGGGCACGCATTGTCTCTGGCTCTGATGACAACACCATTCGGATCTGGGATGCACACACCGGCGAGATGATCGGCCAGCCGCTGCAAGGTCACACAGGTCCGGTCTACTCGGTGGCATACTCATCCGATGGGGCACGCATCGTCTCTGGCTCTGATGACAACACCATTCGGATCTGGGATGCACA
>WSTG01000787.1:0-13843 GCA_019616325.1 Ceratobasidium sp. 394
GGGCGGGTCGTCGACAAGCACACGTCGCGACTCCACCAGCAACCCCGGCCACCCTCTTTTCCGCAGTACGTCGTCTATATCTATCTATATCATTTATTTACGGATCTTTCGCAGCTCGCGAGTGCAAGTACTGGGCGGCCGGTCGATGCAACCAGGGCGATGAATGCCCGTTCAAGCACACGTACGGCGATGATATGGAGCATCAGTTTGACCCTGCTGGGTCCGGCGAGGGTGGCCGCGATAACCCGTACTGGCGCAGTGAGTTTCTCGTCAACATCCCTACCTCTCTGATTTCCTCCCTCGCTTCTGTATGATCGTTGTCGAATCTCACACTCATCAAGACTCTCGCCGGACAGCGCGCCCCTGCAAGTGGTTCCAGCAAGGCCAATGCCTCCGCGGCGACAACTGCAACTATCTTCACACTCTCGAGACTACGCCCGTCGTATGCAAGTTCTATCCAACGCCCGGGTGCAGGAACGGTGCCGAGTGTCCGTTTGTGCACACCGACATTGCGGAGGGTCTGTGGGTCGAGGGTGAGGAAGTTGTTGGAAAGGAAGTCAATGGGACGCACGTGAACGGGAATGGCGTCGGCGCGAATGGGAATGGCATACACGTCGAGGACGAAGATAGCGAAGATGACGTTATTTTCGAGCCGATGAGGTCTGCTGGAAGCACGTCCAGTCCCGGAGGACCTTCCATGGTATGTCGTGTCATCTATTCAATCCGATATATCCTGACCCTTCATAGCTCCTCTCCGGCCTAGCGCTGAGCGGCCAGTCCCACGCGACGTATGTGGGCGCAAATCATTAGATCCCCGCACAAGTTCCCTTATACCCCTCCCCAAAACTCTCGCGCTCTACCCCATAGATTCCACCGGCATGTCGACTTCAACGCACGAGTGTCAAATTTCTTTCTTTGTCATCTATTCCGATCTTCCCTTGGTTTAAGCAGTGTCGCCGTTATCTGTTTTCTTCGCCCCCATCGTGCTCTCCCGCACGCCACATCGTGTTTGAACCCCGCTATTTCCGTTGTGCTATCGTGCTACCATACAAATTTGTTGCACTTATTCTGTTGTCCCGAATATTACTAAAATACCATGAATTCTTGATTCGTGAACTCCGTGTGACTTGACCCGTGAACTACACAAGGCGCGCCAGACGTTTGAAGAAAGAAGGTATCCGGATAAGTCATTAGGGTAGATAACATAAAAGATCGTGATTTGTCCACCCGTTCCCCCAAGACTCAGTCCCTGTCGAACCACATATCCCAAAACCCCTGCGTTCCGTTCGTCTGCGCCGCCCACTGTTGGATCCCGAGTAATCGCATCACCAATCCGTACACCTGAACATTCTCGAAGCTCTCGATCAACAGCGGCCCGTGCTTGCCACCGCGAGGAGGAACGTAGATCGGAGGTTTCGAGGTCGTATTGAAGCTCCCGGTCGAGGTTGAGCGTGAGAACCGGTTAGGGATGGGGCTAGGGGGCTGCGAGATTCCCGAGGATACCTGTGCGCGGAGGCGGTCCGTAAAGGGACCGCTCGCAATAAACATGGCGCGCATGAGCGGGTGCTCGTTGTCGTACCCGTGGTCCTTAAAACATAAACCCATAAGTATATCAGTGCCAAATAGTAATTTTCAACGAACGTACCCCTTTCGCATACCAAGGATCCGTCTCTCGGTGAGTCGTCACTGACCACCCGAGCTCGGGTACGACATATATAGGTGGGATACGCGAGTTGTGATCGGGCGAGAAGTGCTTCCGCGCGGGGAAAGGATTTTGCAGCGCCGGGGGGATATCAATCTGTAGCGAGTTTAACTAAAAGGGAGAAAAGCGAGGAAATATAAAGCAACGAACCGATTTGTATACTCCAGACCACACATCGCTTGTCCCAGTATAGACCTTGAAGTTGTGCGGCGGCTTCGACGCGGCTCGGTGCAGCTTCTCGAGGTGACGTGTTGTATTAGCACCTTGTCGGAATCGCAGTCCCGCGCTCGGTTGACCTGAAGAACCATTGTTAAGACAACGCATTCGAACGAGAGATATTCACATACCGATCTTCCACTCTATCTCATTTGCCCCGTCCTCTCCCAAAATATCATCGAGGTAGATCCATTTTCGGTCGTGGGTCGGAGCCATCCCATGGTCGCTAACAAACAGGACGTCGACGATCGAAGACAAGTTCCGTTCGCTAAGTCCTGCGCGGATCGCGTGCGCAAAAAGATCAACGTTCATGAGTGACTCCTATGACGCACGTGAGATCGAGCGGCAAGTCAGATAAGGAATACCCACCGTCATCTCTGGCGAGTCTGGCCCGTCGAAATGGCCGGTGTCGTCGATCAAGGGTTCGTACACTTTCGGACGCGGCTATGAGCTGAGGTCGGGTACGGATGCGGGTCTGACTTACTCGTGATGAGTTGAGGGCGCTGATCGAACGGCTTGTCGATCCACTCGAGGATTTGGTCCGCCTTTTGTGTCAAGGTAATGTTGTCTTTCTGGCAAGCGAGAATAAGGAATGGCAATCGCAGAGAATTATGACTCACGCGGAACGGGACAAAGTACGAGGGGGAATACCCGTTGCGAGTGACCGGCGGCCCAGGCCTGACGGCTCAAAACATGAGGCATGATAAAGGAAAATCACCGTAAATACTCACCACATGAGGTTCGCCGTCAGTAGCCCAGCTTTGCGAGCGGTCTCCCACATCTACCGTCGCCCAAAATTAGAATGGTTGCACGGATACCAGACTGACTCACCGATTCGCCACCCCACCAGCTGGCGTTCCAGCTGTGGTCCGTTCGTTGGTAAATGAAATGATCGCCAGTGACCGGATCGACAAAGTCGTTGGCGATGATGCCATGAGACTCGGGGTAAAGACCAGTCCTAGTCAAATTAGCGATGTATCCGTCGGGAAGAAAGGCCAACCCACATGATTGACCAGTGGTTCCTGAGTCGTCAAGCAGGTTCAGCGTACGAAATGGAAACAAAGATATGAGACATACGGAAAAGTGAGCGCCTAAAGTCGTGAAACTTCGTTAACGATTGCAAAGAGTCGAACTAGGATAACGTACTGGGTAAGAGGGCTGCATCCAGCGAGCGCGGAGACCCAAGTTACCCGTAGCAAGCAGATGAGGAGTTAGTCCACGTTCGAGATAATCCACCCTAAGAGTATAATTAACATTGCGAAGAGAAACGCTAGAAACACTCACCGAAACCCGTCAAACGACATGACAATCACGGTCTTTCGAAAGTCGTGAGTGCCGTTATTCATAAACACACTTTGCTTCCGCCTCCAGATTGGGTCGATAAATAGCACAGAAATTAAGACAAGAGCAATCATGACGATAAAAGCGAGTGCGGCGGCAACATATCGACGAGGAAGCCAAAGAGGGAGGGGAATGCCGAGGAAACGGTGGTCGCGCTTGGACTGTGCGGGAGCGAGCAGGGGAGTCTGTTCGTGAGCCAGGACCTGAGCCTCCTCACGAGAGATAGTCCGAGACGGCTTGGGACGGGATGAGCTCCGACTCATTCGGTGGCGAGTACGGGGTGTGGTGGTCGAGAGTGAGGCGCGTCACTGACAGCAATGAGCGCCGTGCTTTGTAAGCCACCCGCACAGTCAAACAAATGAACCAAGTTCCGACGGAGCAGGCCGCTGTGGGTTCAAGGTAAAACACGGTAAAGAATTTGCATCATATTGCGGCAAGGCCCCCCGAAACACGATAAGGCCGTACGATGCAACCCACTCGATGGGGAAGTGACACAAGCTATCGCCTCACTCATCCTGCAACAGCACTACATCCACGTCATCGTGCGCGCCTTGCAGCAGCATTTGACCCTGAAAATCAACCACGCCCTTCCTCTTCGCCGCTCGCAACGTGCCAACAAGCGCCTCGACTACCAGAACCAACGTTAAAATCCGTACGAACAGGTACGAAGATTAAGCTCACATATATTACTGCACCTATCATCTCGCACTAGCACCCCGAATTTGACCATTGAGATCCCTGCCTATCCATCGGCAGGCTTTTTCCCTAATCGCTTGATTTCTTTCTGTACAGTCCAATATGTTAGTGAGGAGCATGACACCTAATCCCAGCGCTTCAACACCCACTTTAAGTTGTTCGACCTCTTGGTCTATATTCGCCATCGTCAAGGACTGTAGAATGGAGAGATGACCTACAACCGGGGCTGGTTGGGGTCGAAAGCAAGACAGCGCTCGTCACATGACTGGTTTTGAACACCAGTACTGCACAGTTCCACCGGGAGGCTGATAGCCATGAATATTATTCAACGACATTATTGGCCAACGGCCAGCGAGCCATAAGCGGCATATCCGTACCATATGGCTCAAACCCCCCTCCCCCGAAGATTCTCTCCAACCTCTACCGTTTGGCACAGACAGAAAGTAATATCGGGATTTTTCAATGAAGCGCTGGTCTACTTACAACTCATATTATATTAAAATTTACCCTGACTCTTAGCCTGCAGTCGTCGTGGGCCAGCGAGCATCCCGAACAGCCGGAAAGTAAATTAGAAGGGATGGATCACTCGGTTTGACCATGTTTTCCCGAGAAACCATGGTTTTGGCGCTTCCTGTCTCTCCACCAAAAATTGACGATGACCTATTGCGCCTACCAGAACCGCACAGCATGCATCGTGCGACTTTTTGTCACCCTTTATTTTATCTCCTTTGCCGGGGCGGATTCGAGTCCTTCCCAGAAACTTGGACCTTTCCTCTCGCATCACCATAACCCACCGACACATTAAGATGGCTGGCGTGTTGCGATCTCGAGAGAATATCAGGTCAGAGGCTTATTTGTCGCAGGCAAGGTGTATTGCTGATAATACGCCGCCCCACTCAAAGATACTAGGCCCCTTTCCACAGTATGTTATCCTCGCTCAAGACGTACGGCCTGCTGATAATTTGGATTATCATCCCGCAGGGAGGCTCGCGAACAACACATAATGTTTCCCGGGTACCCTGTTGGCGGTAAGCATATTTCCCAACTCACAGAAATGTTATCTTAGCCTACTGCTCTAGCTGCCATAACGGCCGCCTTTGACTTCACCAAATCGTATCCTTCGCATCTGGCAGATGGGGGATTCGTCCGCTGGAACAACTTTTCGCTACTCGACCATTATCCTCCTTCGTCTACCTCTCAGCTCGATCCTGGCGTACGAGACTTTGTGAGCTATTCTGTTTCCTTTCCCGACGTTCGCTGGGAATCTATACGTGCGACAGAAGGTTGGGCTGGTTTACAACACCATGTACTGCTTCACACGACAATGCGGATCGACCCTTCATCGCTTACTGGTGATCTTGGCGGTGCTACCCCTACCTATCTGCTGCTATCCGCCATACAGTGCTCGCACGTCGCGGTTTTGGATATGTCCTTGTCGCCCACGGTACCGCGCTGGCATACTGGCAACATCTATGCCTATCCTGACGCACCGGCAATCCGGATCCCCTTGATTTTCAACGGCTCGGTAACTGACCATGGGCGCATTCCAAGTTCTGATGGCTCGCTTGAAGGAATCCATATCCCTAGAGACGAACCTAAGGAGCTAGATCTGTTGATTGGACTAGACTACGAGATCAGGCTATTCGGCGATCCACTTGTCCCTACGAACTCCACGTTGCCTACTATCTTAGCCGATCTACAAGTCGCTCTCGAGTTCTCAGGCGATTCTAGTGCCTATTCCTTGCACGACGACACAGAGCTAGCCTTTCAGGGCAACTACCTGCCCGCCCAGCTTTCGCCGAACGGGGGAGAACCAGATTCCAGTCGTGCCTGCGCTGTCATAGCAGACCCTACTACACACATCATTCCTCACTTTGTAAATGGCTGGGCTTACGGTGATGTGATCGGCATTGAGATTACCTCCTGCTCTCACGATGCCTGGACAATTACCAGAGCAACTGTGGTCCCGAACGAGCATGATTTATTAAATTTCAATCAAGATCTTGTATGCTCTCGCAGTGTTTTGACATTTTACCTTGTATTATTGACTAACAAACTAGTTTACAGGGCTTGTCATTGGATATTCTCGATCCTGTGAAATTTGTCCCGTCGCAAACTCGATTGATCTCTTTGAAAATCAGCCAAGCTTCTCCCCTACCGCCTAGCGTCCGCTCATTCATCGTCACACTTAGCATAGGTTCTGCGCTTTCTCCTCTCGCCGTTGAACGGGCCCAGACACTCCAGACTTTGGTCTCGATTGTCAACCATGACTCGTTGTCTAAGCTAGAGACTGGAAGCCAAGATATCATAATGTCTTACACGTCTGTCTCGGGTATCCCCGCTTCAGCCGTTCTCCTCCCGCCAAACTCTACGAACTTTGACGTAAGCCCAGATACTCGAATTCTTGTGGCTATGCATGGTGCAGGCGTGATGCATACATCTCCGTTCGTGCTGGCAGCATTCCCTCGTCCAAGACACACCTGGGTATTGGTTGTTCAAGGATTGACGCCTTGGGGACTGGACTGGCGCGAAGCGTCACGGGCTGATGTGTGCTCGGCTCTAAGGGAACTTGTTCTACGCCTCGCTGGGACCTGGAACGAAGAGGATTATTGTACCCCTCACGATGCGGTGGAGTCTGTTACCCGCCGGGCGGATGTGGGGCATATATCGATCCCGGTCATCGCTATCGGACACTCTAATGGTGGACAAGGAGCTTTGTACCTTGCGTCTCAATTTCCCGATTCTGTCCCTGCTTTAATTCCAGCGGCGGGGTATACTAGCGCACGCCTCTACATATCGACGCAACACTCTCGTGGATCCATGTTTGCAGATGCTGGGCTTCAAAGCATCATAAGAGCCAGCTTGCAAGGCCAGGACGGAGACATCATGGCTGGGAATCTTGTGTTAAATAGAGGTGTGTTGTCCTATTCACATTTATCGCGCGCGTATAGACAGCATTTAGTCCATCTTGTTCACGGCGGCGAGGACGAGAACGTGCCAGTGTGGCACTCGAGAGAGCGGATGGCTTTAGTGAAGTCCTGGAATCCGGACGCGGATATCAGGTATATTGAACATGAATGTAGAACTACTACTTACACATTTGCGGATGGTCAGCTTCACCGAGGTTCCTGGAAAGCCCCACTTTTGGCCGACAGTATTTCAAGACGAGCCAGTCTCATCGAGAATTGCGGAACTTGTCGCTTCTCCCTACGCCGTTTTATCTAACAAGCTGAACTCGTTCACCTTTACCGTTGTCTGGCCATCTGAATCAGGCGGGATGGGGGGCTGGCGTGTCCGTGAGCTCGCCGTTCCTGGAAGGTAAGTCGGTGAATCGAACGGTAGGCCGGACTTAAGCCGTGTGCAGGTTAGCTCGAATCCGAGTACACGGTACACACGTTTCTACTACGAACGCCTATGGTCTCTCGATCAACCTTTCAAGAGCTGGGTTAACTCATGGCTGGGTTGACATCGATGGCAAACATATCGATCTCCCTGACATGCCAGTTGTTTGGCTTAGACGCAATACAGCCTCTGATTGGAAGGTGAGTATTCAAGCAGCACCCAGTATTTCAGCGCACCAACGCAGTAATCAGGTCGTAGAGCCTTTCTCCCCTTACCCCTCCGGGCCACTTTCTCGTATCTTGACTTCTCCCACGACAATTTCGATCGTTATTCCCAGCGGGCCGAACGCATATTACCAGAGCCTTGCTCTGCGACTTGCCCACAACGCCTTTACATACCTGAAACTCGACTGCACGATCGTGGAAGATCACGAGGCCCTTTCTAATCAATCCAGTCTTGCGGGGAGCGTCGTCGTAATCGGAGGATATCAGAACAAATATGGATTGCGCGTTCGGTCATCCCCTGTACGGGTCCTATCAGACGGATCGATCTCAATTTCAGGCGTGAAGATTGGTCGGGCAGGGACTGGTTCCTTGTCTTTGCATAAGGTATGTTTTATCTATATCCTTATATGTTGTATGCGACCAGTTCAACTACTCCTAGAATCATCTATATATCGACGCGGTAGATGAAGTTGGTTATGAACGGGCGTTTCACGCTTTCCCGCTCCGTACTGGCGTCCCTGGACCCGAGTGGATGATACTGGGAGAGGAATGTGAACGGAAAGGGTATGGAGGGATGTATGCAGCGGGGTACGTTTTCCCATGACTCCTTTCAGTCCTCTTGGTGAACGATATCTCCACTTAGATTCTGGAATCGACAGGGCCAACTGAGCGAAGTCATGTCCTACTTCAGCTAAGTTTAAGAATATGGAGTTTCGGCTCTAGATCATCCACGCCGGGAAACACCAGTAGGTCGGATGTTAACAACAATATTTTGCACCTTCATGTTGAGATTGCGACATTATCATCATACCTACGTGTTCATAAATCAAACATTCTATTGCGTGTATATGATCACCGCCCGCGGTGGCATTACATATCTAAAGCTACATTGGGAACGCAGTCCAGTCGCTAACTTCCACAGGCAAGCTGTCCGCCGACTCATCCCAGTCGTGAGTAGAATCCGTTTTAGAGACCGACACTATCTCGGCCGTGCCCTTCGCCTTTGCCACTGGGCCCACGAGATAAACTCTAATAGTGCCTTCGTCCTTGGGTCCCTCGTCACATGTACGCGACGTTTATGACCGGTTTTGGTAGCGGCTCGGGCTCAGAATTGCCCCCGGGCACGCCTGAGTGGTAGTGGCTAGTGGCCGGGTTTGGGGCGCTGGTGGGCGGGTAAGAGGTGGGCGACGAAGAGGGTTGAAACGGTGAGGGTGTGGCGGCTATAGTGTGTTCGGCTCCGGTATCCGCGATTCTTGAACCTGTTGCTGTGATATTATCCCGTGCCAGGGTCGTCTCCCAGCCAGCGCGTCCAACTAGCCGTCCTGTCGTCCTTGGCTTGAGACCCGATGTCGACGTCCCGTCCACTCTTCTCAGAAACTTGTCGAAGTTGTCGTCTTTGGCAAACCCCGCGTCGAGTGGGTTGTTGCCTGCTAGCTTGGGCTCAACCTGAGCCAACCCCTCGTCTTTGCCCGGGCTTCGCTTCATATCTAGCGGTACGCCCTGCGAATGGCCTAGATCCTCGCTTGGAGCGTTATGAATCCGCCGAAACATCATCAGTACCCCCTCGCCCGCCTCTTCCGACCCACCAGATCCGGCCGGCGACTGCGATGCGAATTCCAACTCTCTAATCACGAATGGGCGTGCGTGGTCTAGCATGGACGGGTTCGTTAGGATCAGGGGATCTCGCGCCGAGGATGTCGAATTGGCTGTGGTCGAGTTGAGGAGCAATACCGGCAGCAAAAGAGGGTCTGGAGACGCAAGGGAGACCGGGGTGCTGCTTAATGCGGCAACAGTCGTTGTGTTCAAGTCCAGCGTATCGCTCGGATAGCTGATTTTGGGGTCGTTCATTTGGTTGACCTCGTCACCCATCGGGATCCCACTCTCGCACTCGACTCCATAAAACGGTTGAATAATACCCGTCAAAGGCGAGTACTTGAACGTCTGACTCAAGCCTACGCTCCCCCCGATGCCCGAATCGTGCAAGCAAGGAGTGAGTCCAAACGCTTGGACGTCCCTCGCCAGCGGATTGAATGTCGCACACAGTAGGCTGTATTCTGGGTTCGGGACCCGCGCTTGAAGGGACACGAGTATTTCTTGAGCGGTCTGTGTCGCTGACTTCGTGGGTGGTCCGGCAGCAAGAGGAGACTCTTCGACCCAATGGATATAGAATGTTGTCTGTTCGGTCGGATTTAGCGTGGCGTCAATGAGGTAGGGAAAAGGGAGAGCGTTGTTGGGGGGAGCTCCGAAAGTAGACGGTGGTACGAGCGAGACACCTAGGCCACCGAGTTTGGCACTGTTGGCGTTGGCAATGAGGTCTATAACGCCGGTCATTTCCGCTGCTGGTGTTGTCGTCTCGGAAGTAGTCGCCTTCTGCAAGGGGTTCGTTACGAATCTCAATGCTGCATGAATAGTATAGCTCACCATCGTAAGGTTTCTCCGAATCAAAGGCTCCCCTTGGTCCAACTGTTGCTCAGGCTTCTGCGAGGCTTGCCCACTGGTCGCAGTGCTGCTATTCGTACCCGTTCCTGCGGGTCGGACAGCGCGATAAAGCCCGGTTGGAGCCTGCTCCTTTGGTTTCTTCGTTATCTTGCCTGATGCAACCCCTGGCCCCCTCGATCCCGACTTGACCCAGTTCTTGCTCTTCATCCTCACCGATGCCGGCGCGATAAATGTGCCTCCAATCTCGTCGTCATTATAGGTCCGAAGTCGTCTAGGGCGCGGACTAGACATTCGGATGCGGTGATTTTCGTGGTGATGGTGATGGTGTAGGTCGTTGGGATCGAGATGATGATGCTCGTACCAGTGCAGCGAGCGCCTGCCTTTTGACGCGTCCTCCGGTCGATAAGGATGGTGACCATGTCGTTTATCGAGTTGAGCGCCAACCCCACCAGAAATCGGATCTACCTCCTCGATCGTAACCGTAACTTCGCCAGGGTCATAAGCATGGGGTTCATACGAACGAGCATCGATGGGGTTACTATTGCCCGAAATGTTTGGAGGTTCGTTGGCGACGCTGGACGTTCCAAGATGGTGGTAGGGACGATAATGGTGGAGACGAGGCTCTCTTATTCCTCCGGTCGAACGAGCTCCAGGATCGTTCAAAGCGAGAACCGCTAAATCGAGCTCGGATAATTGCGCGCCCTCCACTGGCACCTTGACCGGCATCAACCGGCTACCTTCGAACGGTGCGGTCTTGACCAGAGCAATGTCATCAGGCGCCAATTGGATTTACTGCACAACACAACTCACCGCTCTGTGCTGCCTCGTCCTACTCGCCCTTACACTTCCGCCTCCGCCTCCGCCTCGTCGTATTAGCATAGCCAACAAAGCTTTATCCGGCCTGTCGATGTCAATGGTTCCAGGTTCTAGCGACCTGCGCTCGTGGTGCGGGAGAGCGTCGACGAAGACCATGGCGAGGGTGATCGACAATAAGAGCCCGCGAAACCGGGGTTTGGGGTTGACCATCGTGGAGGCGGCTTGAGATCTGAGAGGCCCGAAAGATCTAGAACTATGGTGGGGGCGCAGAGAGAAGGAATTTCCTGGGGTTCGATCCACGGGCAGGGGGCGAGGTTCTCCAGCTATAGACTCGCACACGGGGATTTTTATACTTGGCGCATTAGAACAACAAACAGCATAACGGCCATTACCATATCGTACGCTAATTGCGAGAATAAATGTATTTCCGAAAGCAGAACGTCGAGTTTCCAGAACGAGGAATTGGCGGTGATGGTCCGAGCCAGATCGCACGCGGTCATGTGACCGATCGAAAGCCCACGCGATGTGTTTATAGATGCATCAAAAGTAACTGGTGTTAACGTACAAGTCTATCGAGTCGACTCAGAAAAATATGTCCCCCGCAAATTATGGATCAAACGTGTTTCTCGTCCATCAAGCTCCCAAGCCGTGCCTAACATCCAAAGTCATGCTCTGAACGGGAGGCGAAAATGAGAACAGACAGACCCACCATTTTAGGTACGAAATTTTCCATGCCCCGCGTTCTTTTCGCAGTCTGTACGTATAGTAACCCGCAGCGCGATGATAGTCCGCCATTGATTGTCCCTCGCTGGCAATGGTAGTAATTGCGCTCGTGCGTGCAGTGGCACTCAGCCCACCGTCCGATACTTGAATCAGTGTATTGGACGTGATCATCTGCATACCGACGATATTACCTTGACTGGTGAGTACACTAAAAGCCCGCATTATGCCCTGACGGCGAAGTAAGCGAAAACGTAAAGTACGTACCTTCGAACCCAGTCGGCCTTTCCCTCTCGCGTTGTGTGTATCCCAAATCTTAAACGTACCCCAGATTAGACGAAAGGGGGCATTTGTTGAATATAAAGACTGCTTACTTACGCATCTACTACACCACCCTCCGTGAAAAATCCCTCAAACTGCCGGTCCAACTCTTCATCCTCCAAGCCTGCTGGGGAAAACGCCTGGTCGTGTACGTAGACATATTCGTTCAGCAACCGCGCTACGTCTCTTTCATCCCTTAGTAGTCCAACTTCTTTCCGAAGAGCCGCGAGTTCAGAGCGGAGGTCTGCGGCTTGGGCTTCCATGTTGATGTGGAGGGTGTCTGGAAATTTGAAATCAACTGTCTTGGCGTTCGATTAGCGCCGCCCATCATGGCGATCATGACCTGAATCCTGCGCTTGCTACCTGCTAGAAGCAAAGTCAATATTTTTCAATCACCACATTACATGTGTTAACCGAACACCCCTGCGTAACAGGTACAATCGCGGCACCATCATAGAATTCAAGCGACAAAATCGAACCCTACGAAACTACACGTCGCAAAACTTCACTATATGCGTCTCCCGTGAGTCACATTCAGTCGCCCGAGAACGACACTCCCTCTCTCTCCCCTTCCACGCGAGTGTGTGAGGCACCTCATACCAAAATCCCTCCCCTCCATCGTACTGTAGAGCGGATCATAGTAGACCTCGAGATGCGCTAGTGGGCTGAGTGAACGGCCCTGCCGGCTCAGTTCTAGGTCTCTATATCATCTCATCGACTTATGCTACCCAGCTGATTACGAAGTCAGTTTGAACAAATGGCTCTTACACCAGAAATCCGTATACGCTCAATGTAGGTGATGCCCCGTAAAGACTCAGCAATCTTAATCCGCTCTTCAATTACTGTATGAAGGCTTGGGGAGAGGTGAATCAGATCCACGCGGTCAATGGTGGGTTCTTCGGTTACACATATCCACTCCCAAGCGGGAGATGCATAACCGAACATTCCAACACAACAAATACAACCACAAAGACAGCCGTATCAATTTCCCCGGCTACAACAACGAGTAGCTTCCGTGCAATCGTTCATTCGTACACGAACATATCTTGCATGAGCTAATCTATTGCTTCTAATAGATTGGCATATATCTCTCAACACGCAAACGCGAAACAATGAGTAAATGGACATATTACAGTAATCCTAGGCTCCAAACAATACGCCATTAGATAAAGGATATATATAAGCCTTCCTGGAAGCATTCAAAGTGACGGTTCCTAATTAATTGAATGATTCTGTACTAGTTGCATCTACAGTCCTTATGACTTTACAAGTATCTATTGCCGCTCTGCTGCGTGCGATTAGCAGCTGAAACATTATAGGGTACGTGCTGTGATTGTTGAGATCCGTTCGCTTAGTGGGATTATCTCATTTCGCTTACGTTTGGTAGATCCGACCGTTTTACGAGTTCCGTTGACTCATGTACTTCCCACACTCTGTGTAAATGCTGGGATTGCACTACCTGTATAGACTTCGAGTTATACATCAAATTTATACATTTTACCTGGCTTGCACCGCGTACATGCTAATGCATAGGTATTGAGAATTGTCTTTCTTAACAAGCCTCGATGAACCGGTTTGTAGAGCGCTCCAGAACCGGCGCGCATTTTCCTGATGCGTTTTAAGCCTCGTTTCAGGGCCCGCTTTGGGCCTTGTTTTCGGGCCGTTCCAGCCACTGTGAAACCCCCTATTATTGCCCGTAAGGCATTTATATGAAGTATTCTGCTCGGCGACGAAATCCCAACATTTGTTGACCTTTATAGTCACCGGTATTATTGCCCTCATGCGTGACAGCCAGTTGCTCGATGTTTGAAAGAAGGTATCGCACTTGAACCTCTGGATACTACTGTTGTACCATTACGTACGGCTTGGTTGCAGTCGACTCAAGCATCCAAACTAGTGGACGTTGCAACGTCCACTGTTGGCTCACACATTCCCTGCCACAATCAGGCCACTGTAGGAAGTCGCCGGATTTAATCTAAGTCCGCAGGACTTCTCGGGATCTCTGGGCACTCCTGACGGGATTCTA
>WSTG01000788.1:0-11384 GCA_019616325.1 Ceratobasidium sp. 394
ACCCACGTCAGACACGGCCTGGAGGCGACCTGCAGGCATCGGGTGCACAGAAGGCGTACGCTCGGGCAGCAGTAAGTATCGAGCAACGAGCGGCCAAACAGGCACGTGGAGTCTTCGTGTGGCCCGGCCCCCGGTCAGACTGCCGGAACAGGCGGTCGATCAGGATCGTATTAGGCTTGAATAGTGAGTGTTGGCTCGCTGGGTGTGCGCTGGGTGTCGGCTGTGTGGGAGACGCGTCAAGCCCACAGCATGCGACCCTGTGCCCCAAGGGGAAGGGGGAAGCTCCGGAAGCACCGGGAGGAGGCGGTGTGCTGGGGCGGGGAGTCGGTTAGAATTGCCCAAAAAACGATTCGACTGGGTCGCAACTTCTACATGCGGTTTCGTTGCAGTCACCACTGCTATTTGCGCCCTTCGGCTGTGTCCCCTGACAGTTGCACCAATTGTTGCTCACACCGGCTCCCGTTTGCCTTTTCGGGCTCCACTGGTCTAACATCTCCATTCCGGTAGCCGTTCTATAGCCGTTTCGGAGGCTCTCAACACCGATGCATCCCCCGAAGCCCCTGTTCCGCCTGATTTATGTTTGAGGGCTGTTACGGTGTGAGTGTCCTTGCTTTTGCACCTGCCCCTCTTCCGTCCGCTCGCTTATAGAGGCCTCCGTGTTCGTTCCCAGCCGCCCGCCATCATGCTATTTTCCGCGCTGCCTACGCTCCTCCACTGCGTCTGGCTCCGCGATTCACTTGGCCTCCTCCCGGACAAGACTCGCGACGACTACCCAGAAGCAGACATAGGCGACCATCCCACGTCACCACCGGGCAAACAGTGCGATGGGTTGATGCACGAGCCGATCAGCACAATCAACTCGAAGCAGGACGATATCTACCAGGCATGGCTGACCTCGAGGCGGGTCGGCCATGGCCAGACGCTTGCGCCCGGCGAGCTGCGCCGATTCACCCCGACCAATGTCCTGATTGCCTTGCGAATTCTCTCCGTTTGCGTTATTGACTTGCTCGAGCTCCTCTGGGGCGTTCATCCCGTGCGGACCGCCGCACTTGTGCTTCACAACCTGGTGCGCGGCGTTTTGCCCGCCGTGCGACTCCATTCGCAGGCTGGGATTATCGATGCAGTGAGCAACAAACGCCGGTGAAGATTTCCTGTGACTAAGAAATCTCCGACAGGTCCAAACAAGCATTATGGCTGGCGACTTCGCACTAGCCAAGATTGGCAGATCGTTGGGAGTCGAAATCCTTCGCATGTTCGCAGAATCGCTGTTTGACTCGATCACGTAGGCCGAAATTTCCCAATATCGCACAGATACTAACCAATGCTCCAGGACTCGCAATGAGACTTTGGTCCAGCAGAGTGTCCGATATCGGGTCGAATACCTTCAAATTCAGCTTAGGCTCAAGCTTGACATACCCACGCTGGCAGATCCAGATGTTGCTGCGCTTCTCAGAGAGTCTGACATGTTCGTGCGATCGTTCTCGGGCGCAGGGAGCTTTGGATTGCTGTCCCCATTTGACTTGATCCGCACCGTCTCGACTCTTTCTGAGCTTGCGACTCAGCTTTATCTTGTGTGGTCCATGTCAGCTGGCTTGTTTGACTCTTCACATGCTCTTATGCTTGCGTTTGCTTTTCTACCTACCTTTCTCTCGTGGGCTAGCTCTCGAGTTTCTCAGTTCTTCTCTTGTCCTTGGCCAGAGTATGGGGAAGGATCCGAAAGCGCAGTGCATTCCGAGCGACACGAACGTATGCGCAGCTTGGCTCACGACAACTTTCACAAACCGGAGATTCTCCTGTTCGGGCTGGGCGATTGGATCTTGGAAACCTGGGCTGCCACCCGGAAATCTGTACTGGGGTTGTCCGGTTCGCACGAGTCAACAACCGCTAGTACTTTCCGAGAAATGGCCCGGTCAAGCTCGTCCGAGCTGTTTGGGATGCTACAGCACGTACGTCGTTTAGCCCCATGTTAAAGAGCACAACTCATGAATGGTCCAGATCCCGATCGCACTCCAGCTCGGCAAGTCTTCCTTGGGAACGATTACGATGTACCGATCCGCAGTTCAGCAAATCGCCTTCACGTTCTCATCCCTCACCACTACCTTTTCCATGGCATTCCAAGCAGTCTTCCTGATGGCTGCCTTCCACGCCTCACTGAATCTCAAGCCTGCGCTTGAGCCCGCCTCCGATGTCAAGGCCGACTATGAGCAAAAAGCGCCACCCGAGGGCGGAATGGCGTTGCAGCTCAGGTGCGCATCTCAACTTAATTTACCCTAGCAAGTTTTCACCCTTATTTTCAATGTCGCAGGAACGTAACCTTTACCTACCCTGGTCAGTCAGAACCGACGTTGAGGTGCATTAATTTGGACGTCCGAGCCGGAGAGACACTTGCTATTGTCGGCATCAATGGCGCCGGTATGCATAAATACCCGGAGACATGTGATATAGCGCTAACTTTTGGAATTTTGGCAGGCAAGACAACCCTCATGCACGTCCTTCTTCGCTTGTTCGACTTCACTTCGGGGGAATTCTTGGTCAATGGAGTAGACGTCCGCCACTACTCACCAGCTGACCTGCACCGCCGCACGACTGCACTTTTCCAGTCTTTTTCCAAATTTGGAAATGCTACAATTCGGGAAAATATTGGTACTGGCGACATTTCGCACATCTCGTCCGATGAAATCCTCGACGAGGCGTTGACACGAGCAAGTGCGGCTAGCCTTGTCAACGCGTTGCCGTACGGGCTCGAGACCAAGCTAGACTTTGGGGCCTTTGGCGCACTTGCGCCTAGAAACCGTGGCACACCTCGTGGCCGCATCTTGGAAGGCAGCGCGGATGCACACCGCCCAGACGAACGCTTCGGCCTCAGTGGGGGAGAGGTGCGTGTCACACTTTTAAGCGTCTTGATGGAGATTGATTGAGTGAAATATTAGTGGCAGCGATTAGCGCTCTCGCGCGCATTCATGCGACTTGGTTCCGCAGATTTGGTTTGTCTGGACGAGCCGACTGCCTCATTGTCCCCCGAGGCGGTCAGGCAGGTGTACCGTTCGCTCTTGGGCACGGATGAAACAAGACCGCGGAAACGTACGACCATATTCATCACCCACCGATTAGAAGAGGCTCGCCTGGCCGATAGAGTACGTGGCATCAAGGCTCGACTGTCTAACCCTTTGCTCACGTTTAGTTATAGATCGCCGTTTTTGAAAGGGGCACCATCTCCGAGCTGGGGCGACATGAAGAACTCATGAGGCTAGGGGGATCATACGCCGCTTTGTATCATCAAGGAGCATGATTCACGCCCATTATACCCCAACCTTTTTGTTCATCTCCGGTTGGATCAAACGTTTAGGGGTCACCGGAATAACCTTCCTTCGAATTATGTATTTTAGTGTATCTATGTCCTTTCAAGTACTGTATCAAAGTTTATTGTTCTCGTTATATCTGCTGAACCAGAGAAAAATGCTCGTGGACTGTCAGCACACCCAGTGTGAGGGTCGCATCGAGATTAAGGGGCTCCATGTCTGGGCCAGCCGGCAGAGAAACGGTGACTTCGTCGGGCGAGCCGAACGACCCTAAAAGGATGTTTGCGTCCCGAACCGCAAGTACGACAGACGGAACCTGGCGCTGTAGCAATGGATCGGTGGTAAGCTCCGGTGTGAAAAGGCTGGAACACCTACTGTTAGGCGAGCATCAACTAGAATACCAAGAAGGTTGTTTTCCTTCGCAAAATCAACGGCGCCGCTGATGCTACCTTGGCGCAAATCGCCCATTGCTGTTTCAATACTCGCCTCTGCGTCGTGGCTTTCGCGAGGCACTATTCCACAGTAGCTCGAAAAGAACACCGGGTCTGCAGGAAAAAGAAAGCAACGTGTTAGCGATCCGGCCCGAGTAGGAAGGGCTTTCAGACTTTCCCCCCAAACACTCACAGTTTGGCTGCTTCCAGTTCAAAGCAGTACATATGAACGGGGAGAACGACGTCAAGACCAATTTACGCTTCGACAAGGGCGAGTCTTCGCGTTGGCTGGGGTATATGGATGCATACACTGTACGTAGCACTGAATCGACCACGGTATTCAGGTTCTGATTGGTCGTTTGGCTCAGACTTGGTGTCCAAGCAAGCTCGAGACATACACCGAGCCCCAGAGGCAGCGTCTGGTTGCAGCTACGGTCAGCTTGACTCGCCGGTAAGCGAACTGCACTTGCCTGTAACGCATACTCGAGTGAATGAAAGCCGGCTGACAGACTAGCTCGCCATTCAGCTGCCGTCGAGAGTGATTGCCCCTTCATCGTATCCTGGCCTAGGCGTCTGAATTGTTCGTATGTTACCGCTCCCACATGAAGGTCGAAGCCGCTGACAGGCAGGAACCGCCGGGCATAGACAACAGGCACCATATCACGCGTGACTTGGACGACAAGATGCACAAACTCTCCGGTTAAAGACGACGTCATCATCGTACCTCCGCCGACGGATGAGCCCGCAATGTTTAGCGCAGGGGATGCATGCACGGAACTCGGCCCGCCCAGGCGGGAAGGATGCTGCCGTGCCGGAACGGTATTTGTGTTCAACGGCACTGTCGACGACTTCCAATAGGTTTGAAACTTGGCCCCTACGTCAAAGCCGATGCTGCTAAAGGGCGTGATAATGCATACATCGAATGCCACCTAACCAAATGATTAGTTGCGAGCCGTACGTACTTGGCGCCTGACGTACCTGGCCTATGAGATACAATCTATGATCCAGGATCGGGAGAATTATCTTGCCTGTGCCTTGCAATTCATTGAATGAGTGCGAAAGCGCCACGGCGCGGCCAATAGCTTTAGATCCGAATGAGGGATAGACGGAAAACTCTAGCGTGAGGTTGTCCAGTTCCTGAACTTGGAACGAAAACATATCCTGATCGTCAGAAAGGGGAAGTACAACATTGAATGACGGGTCCGTTATTGAGGAATTCGACGTTGCCACAAGCTTCAGGGATGGGTTGGACTGAGGAAGCGCTCTGCTGGACAATCCTTGAAGTCGTGGGGCCAGCTGAACGCCGACTACAGGACGGAGAACTTTGTTATCGTGCGACGACCACGGGCAGCCGAGCGCAATCTGCACAAGATGGTTTTGGTCGAGGTAGTTATGACCGTAAACCCGAAATGGCATGATGGGCGGAGGTAACGAGAGAGTTGGAATGGGTTCAGCATCCAGGTCGAAATCAAGGGGCGCGTCAAGGTCTGATGCAGGGGATATCGAGACGGTTTTCTTGGCTACGGGCAGCCCGTCGCGCGGGGATTGGATTGCCTGTACGAGCGCCTGTGCGCAATCCATGTGCCCGAACCATGCCGCATAGTGAACGGGCTGCTTACCCACATCGTCAACTGCAGTTGGGTTGTGACCGGCTTCAAGGAGCAGCCGGACGCATTCGAGGTTCCCGTATCGCGCAGCATGGAACAAGGGGGTCCATTCGTTATATTTGTCTGGGATATCTTGAAGGCCGCCAGAAAGAAGTAGAGCACAAATTTCGGCGTGACCTTCATGCGCCGCGAGATGCAACGGAAGCTCGCCGTTCGAGTTGGGCTGGCTTACGGCACCATGGGCAAGCAACAGGAGGGCGATCTCTTTGTGGCCATGTTGGCATGCCAAAGCGAGAGGAGCAAGATCGTGCCCAGCTTGAGCAGACATTGGATTTACTTGCCCATCGACCAGCAGCGTGCGACAACACTCCAGATGGCCGTTGACAGTGGCGTGGACGAGTGGCGAGAAATTATCCGTATCTAGAGCGTCCGCAGGAGAAGCAGCATCAAGCAGAACACGGCAGACGTCCGAATGACCCTTTAATGCAGCATAATGCAAGGCGCTTCGCGCATATACGTCGAGTTTGGCTGGAGCGATGCCTCGGCTGAGCGCTAATTGGACTAGCCACAGTTGACCAGAGACGGCGGCCTCGTGAAGAAATGTCCGACCACTGATATCATCGACAGTTTCGATGTCAAACGCAGGCGACGCGACAATCACATCGGCGACATTTCGCGGTGCCTCGATGGCTGCCTTCCAAAGGATTCGGACGATGTGAGTTCGTTCTGATGGGACCGCTGCTTCGTGAGCAAGGGCAAGTAGCTGTTGGATATCCGCTTCGCCAACCCCAGGTGCTGCTATCGCCTTGTTCAAGTTGCCCTCCAAGTCAACAGCTGTGCTGCTATGAGCGGCTCGACTCAGCGCGATATGTTGGGTTAGAGTAATGTCGCCGGAACCAATGTTCGCCTGGGCTGGTGTGTCCTCCGTAGCTACGTTTGTAAGATCGAGTAAACAAGCTGCGACAGTATCTGACAATTCTGCGATGAGCTGGAGCGGCGTATCTGGTTATTCAGGACGGCTGTAGTGACGATAATCGAAACATACCTCTCGGTTAAAGACTGGTTGCACCTCGACTTGACGAGCGAGGTACAACTCCTTTGTCCGAGATTTTGAACGCTTGTCCCATTTCTTGAGGATCTTGCGGAACCCAGTCGCATTTAGTTCAATAAAACTCTGTGTTGTGTCTTGTTAGTATTGTTCACACCCCAGTTAAATGGTTTGATTACCTGAAGCTTCGTTAGGTCTCGCTCGAGTAGCCGGAATCCCTCGTTGACCGTTCGCCATTCGATGCCGCTCGCATCGTTCGGGTCCCTAATCCCTGACCGTTGAGCTGCGGCTTTGCGCTTAGAGAGCAGGGTCGCGAGTCGAAGCTTGAGATCTGCCTCTTTGAGTAGGTAGAACGAATTGATCTATCAGTCGGGGGTTGGGCCATAAGTAGTCGCCAATACTGGACGAGACTATTATGCACACCTTTTCGAGCTCCCTCTCCAGCTTGAAGAAAAATGCGGCTTTGTGGGCGTGAAATGCGCTCCCGGCACTAGGAGGGTCGTGGTCTTGTCCTGGGAACAATGAAAGGTTGTCTATTGAGAAACCGGTGGGGATTGCGACTGCTGGGTCGACGATTGGGGCTTGGTTGGGTGCCTCTGCTCGAGGGTCTGGTCGTGCGACGCCAAATAGGTCGCTTGGCCGAATTGCAGAGCTCGAGGGCACTTGAGATGCTTGAGATGCGGCGAGCGAAGAAATTATTTTCTTTAGTGCTTTATAGTCGAGGTAGTACGCCTCCCATCCTGGAATCTGCTGGCTCTGTATCTGCTTTCCGAACTGGACCATAACGGGCATATGAGTCTGTCGACAGGCTTGGCTTGGGGGTATGTGTACTATACCTTCATTGTAGTTTAGGTCTTATACCGGTACAACACGAGTTCGCTTGTAAGCCTCCTGGTGTGGGAGGTTTGACGTCGTCGGCGCCGTCTAGCACGCGGAGCGCGAAATAACAGTGAGGGAATAGGAGCAAGAAGCGCGTGGGGCTCAGACAAGGCCAAACATTTGCCCGCACGTTCGTTTTGGACAAAGATGATTCGCCCCCGTCCATCACACTCAAAGTACGAGCCCTGGAAAGTAGACAAAAAGTTAAAGTTGGCATCGATGCTAGGAACGACAAGCTCGTATTGGATCACATCAAAATCTTCCGAAGTTGCCAGACGCGCGCCGGCAACAGCGTCACCGGGCACTTTCCATGCTCTTCAACGTAATTATAAACACAGCGGTAGCAAAAGGCGTAACCAGTTGGGAGGGCGGTCGCGTTACGCAGCGCCTCACGACAGAGGGGGCAGCTCCCATAGGGCAGGTCGTCCAGCGTCAAGCCGCGAGGGTGAGGGCTCAGTTTTGCGGGCGGCGGGATGGCGGGACCGGAGCGTGGCGCTGAGAGGGCACGCGCTGGGGAAGATGGCGAGTACCACCACTCAAGAAATTTAAGAAAGAAAATAGATATAGGGAGCAGAAGCCTGAGTGAATCAAGCAGCTGTTGGCGGCTCCTGAACAGGAAATACCGTATCAAAGGTAACAGTCCTTTGGGTCGCTGAGGGGTTTGATCTGACAGTTTGCGCGAGGCAGCCTAGTCGAGTCCGATTGTCAGTTAAAAGGTACTCATCAGTGGGGGTATGATACGCACATAATCGGCCTGGCCAAGACGCCGAATATCCACCCTCATCCATGCAAGCCATGGCCGGTAGAATGGAGTCTTGTCGAAAAGATACCCCAAGCTGTGAGCCAGCTGCCATAATTCTAATCCGAGATTTGCCCATGGGTATATGGACTTGTATGCATTTTTGAATTTATGCGTGAGTGTCTGAGTCTAGAACTACAATTCAGTTGCCAATTTTTAGTTCAAGGATTGTTACTTGCCTGGGTGGACGATGCACGCTGGGGCTCGGCTTCCATAATGTCAGGGTCGACTCCTCCACCAAACTCTTCATAATACTCATGGGCTTTGGATCGGAGGTATGGGACTGCAACCTACGGCCAGATAAGCGGGATTGTTTGGGCTCCTGAAAAGTGTTACTTACGAGGAAAAATAGTGACCGATTTATGTCTTTTGGTTGGAGTTTCTCATGGGGTGAGATGTCGTCCAGCGCCGCATTCACTCGTACGGTCTCGACTGCTGGTGTACGACGCCTCTTCATTCCATAAAAATTCTCCGCAAACGACGCGCCTAGGGATATAATATGCTGTTTGCTAGGTCACACGCACACTGTCGATACACTCACCATGCACTTTAAGATAGTGCCGCTCAACGATTAGCATCAGCAAGGAGTAGCATTCTTCAAAGCGGTTTACGATGCGAATCAAATAGCGGGGATATTGTTGAGCAAAAACCTGGGAAACAGTCGGTCTTTGACTTAAACAAGCGATAACCGGCTTACTGCTAGAATATACTTTAGTGCGGGTTGGAGTGTATCTCGGAGTTGCTCTTGGGCAACTAGCTCGAGGAGGGAAGGCCTAGTCGGATCTAGTCCAGTAATATCGCCGAGAAACTCCATGCTAGCAGAGTCAAGCTGAGCAACGGTGACGGCAAGCTGGGGGTTGATTTCGCCTGACCGGTTCAGCCGGCTATCTGAGATTTAAGTTAATATACGGTTGAGAGGTATGTATGAGGGATGAGGGTCGTTTTTATCGTCAGAGGTCGTGTGCCGATCCCTAGCAGGCAGCGGTGGCCGTAGTGGAGGAGGTAAAGAGTAGATAGCTTTGGGGAACTTATGAGCGCTTCCCAGTTAAGTCTGGCTCAAGTAAGCTCGGCGCTAACCTCCCAACCCACCTGAACCTCGATTAGCCTCCGAAAGGGAGCTGTTCTTGATCACCACAGAGTGGTTGTAGACTAAATCTTGGTAGGTTGGTATGCAATTTCTAGTACAGGATTCACCGAACGTTTACTAAGTGCGGCATTTATAATGCTAGGTCGACATGGCCCATGACGATGTTGTGGCAAAGGTGGCAGTTTGGGCAAGGGAATGGGAGACAGGTGGGAAAGCGACCTGGTATGTTATTTGTTAAGTATGCAGCGTACAAGCTAATGTCTCTTTAAAGCCTGCAACTTCTCCGCCCTCACATGGCAGACATATTGTCCAATGCCGAGTCGGTTCACGTACTGAGCGCCGCGTTTTTCTCCCTTATTTCGGCCGTGGTGGTTGGCACCGTGCGCCAATCCGACGAAAATTCGATCAACCAATCTACGCTGACTGGCTTTGCGTATGAGCTTATTCACACCGTGCCTTCAACTTCGACTTTGCCCAATGGTCACCCACCTTCATCGGATCCACCGCTCCCACCCCAGGCGCACAAATTATCCGAGGTGCTCGTGGACGTGCTCTGGTCCATCGACTCGGAGCTGGAGGAAGTTTCGGTTGAGGAGTCGCGTGCCCCACCTGCCGAAGATTCGACGCAAACCACATTGCAGCAGCAAGCGTCTCTAACAAAGGAGCGGCGGGTGGGTGACCGGGAACGACTGGTGCATCTCATACGAGATTTGCTGGTGAGTTTGGTTTACATTTTTGTTAGTATATTTATTGACTTGAGCAGAAAAACGGAACGCTCAACATTGACCACTGCCGCGAGCGTTTTGACGCCGGCTTGATCATGGCAATCAAAGCCCTATTCCGCCAATCTGCATCTGTACGACAACGTGAGACGAAACTTCGAACCGCAACTTTGTACGCCGCGCCTCACTTCAACAACTTTATACGGTTGGCTTACTTTAATCCACTATTTCTTCTCGACCCTTCGGGAGTTCAGCTACAAGCAAACGCGGTACAATTTGCTGCGTGAACAGTCCGAGGGGTATTCCAAACTTGTGACGGAGTTGTATCAGTCTGTTGGGCCACCTCACGATGCCGCCACTGGACGACCTGTGGAAACGCGTGCGCGAATTATCCAGCGCGCGCAAGAAACCTGGGCTCGGATGGTTGCTCTCTTTGGTGTCTTCGATCTCGACCCGAATCGAGCCGTAGATATATTCTTGGACTGCTTTGAGACACATCTTTCTTCGCACTGGGCTTTCTTCCTTGAACTCCTGCGTTGTTCCCCGTGGAGCCGTGCGAAACCACATTCTGTTGGGTTACAAGAAACGACCGAGGAGCAAACCATGGATCTTGACGCGGAGCCCGACTGGGAAGGCCTCAATTTGGATGAGGTGCTCGCGAAGGCGGAGGGACGAGCTTTTGGTGCGGTTGGGGATTCCTCGACCCCTCAGGGTAGCCAATGTGGCCAGATACTTGGGTTCAAGTTTGCTTATTATCAGGTAAGTCAATCAACCTTAGTATATGGTTTTCGCATTGACCCGAGTTTAGTCTGAAAATGCCACTGAAAACGCTCCTTCCCGACTATATATGCTAGCCGCTCTGTTACTCCGTGAGGGCTTTATCAAGATGGACGATTTGTACCCTCACGTACGCATCATGAATCGCCATTCCTCCTTGTACTCACCTATTTGTTACTTTAGTTGAGCCCCTCTGATGATTCCATGTCGGAGTTTGAAGCCAAATGGAACTCGACAAAGCCTGCTGTCCTTGTGCAACGCAGCAACGCACTGGCTATGGCTGCTCCCCTGGTGGATGATAGCCGTGGCTCTTATCGTCAACAAGCCTCTTCATCGACGCAGGCCAAATCTACCACAGCCGAGGGAGCCAAGGCGAAGGAGCCCGCAAACCAGAAAGCTCAGCTCGCCTACAGTCTTCTGTGTGTTGGAGCGCTGCGCCAAAGCCTGACGATCCTCTCAAAGTTCCCCTGGTTTGCTTCAGCTCATGCAGACATCGCAGACGCATTACTTCGACTCTTGGCCTTTTCTTTTGAGCCCTTATACCTACCCATTTCCTTGGCCAACCGTTCATCTCAATACACAGCAAGCAACACCGCTGCGCGGGGTAAATGGACAAACTCTAGAGCCATTACACCAATTGCTCGAACGTACCACCTCACCCTCTGGGCCCCTGTACCCCCACCGACCGTCAACTCGAGTTCCACATTCTTCTACCCAAAATGGAACGAGTGGATT
>WSTG01000790.1:0-13810 GCA_019616325.1 Ceratobasidium sp. 394
ACAAGACCATTGTCGAACATGTTCACGTTCTCGAGGCGGCGAAGAAGGTTACCGATGGACAGCTAGCGGACGCTCAAGTCGAGCTGCAACGTCTTGCGACATATGTACGATCCCTCGAGAAGGCGAAAACGCGGTTGTCGGCCGAAGCTGAAGACTACGCGCGCGAGACCGAGCGCGAACGCCAAGATCAACGAGCGAAGGAGAAGGCCTTAAAAGCAGCCAACGAGAAGCTAGTTCGTGCCGAGGCCGAAATCGAAGGAGAGCGTCATGCGAGGGAGGCGACGGAAACTCAAAATCGTCGGTTGCAAGACGAGATGCAGATCCTTCAAAGTCAGCTTGCCGACGCCGCACGCCAAATGTCTGCCATGTCCCGATCTAAAGATGCTCTGGAAGCCGAACTCGCGAATCTGGCGGATGATGGCGAGACCAAGAACGCGATGGCCAATCTCCGACGACAATACGAGTCCCGCATACACCAACTTCAGACGCAGATCGAGGATTCCGACACAGCGCGGTCTATTGGCGAACGTATCAAACAGAGGGTGGAGCGCCAGCTCATGGAAATACGACGATTGGTGGCGACCTCGGCTCCCAAGGACGATGCGTTCCGCACACGTCTCCTCAACGCCCTGACCGCCGTCGACCAGGAGATGGAGCAAGAGATTGCTGCAAGGGCACGCACCAATTCTCAAGGTGCAAAGGACCGAGACGCCAGGAGCTATGGCAATGCTACTCCGTCGAAACGCGCTCCCAAGTCTAATGGGAGTGGACCAAGGCTCTCCGAGATACCTCGCCCGCCGGATCATCAACAGGACGAAGCGTTGCGCCAACAAATCCATATCCTCGAACTGCAGATGATTGCATCGGATCGAGTCCGCCAACATCTCGAGAGTTCGTTGCGCGAGCTTAGCCAAGACCTCGACAAGAGCGACGGGTCTAAGCAGTCTTTGCAGGTGTACCGCGCGCGCCTTGCCAAGGAAAACGAGCGCTTGACCGAGCTATTGGCCGACGAGGCAGAAGCGAGACAGGCCGCCGAAAACGCCCAGTTGGGCGGTGTCAAGTCCATGTGGTCCAAGTTCCAAGGCCTGATGTCCGAAGAGCGCGAAAGCTACACAAAGCTCGAAGAATCTCGACGTGCCCTAGTACGTGCTTACGTTTAACATTGGCCTCGTCCATTGCTAATTGAAAATCTCCCTAGCTTGCCCAACAACGCGCTGCTCAGGTCGAGGTTGAGGATAACCGACGACAGGTCACCGAATTGAACCAATCGAAGAAGCAGTTGATGGTCGAGATCGCCAATTTGAAAGAGAGGCTTGAAATGGAGACCATGGCAAAGAACGGGGAGTCTAGTAAGCACTACAGACTTGCTTAGTGGAGATTTTCTAAGTTTTTCCTATGCGTAGATGCCAGGCGACGACTCCATGCCGAATTACAAGAACTGGAGATTACATCGTCGTCATCATCTGCCATTCACTCGGGCATGTCTATTTATTTCGATATAGGAATTACAACTAAACGTTTGTTCCAGAGCTCAAGCAGGCTGTAGAAACCTACAAAGCACAAGTTGGTCAGTACATGGAGCGAATCGAAACGGCAGAGCTAGCCAAGGCTCAATCTCAACGTGCGGAGAGCCTGGGTAAGTTCGTCACATCCCGAGTCAAATTCTCATCTGACAGTTTGTATATAGCCCGTCGTGCCCTAGCGGAGAATGAGAAGATCCTTGCTGAATCCAATAACGAGCGTTTGGAGGTTGAGGCCGCTCTCGAACGTGCGGAGAAACATATTCAAGATCTGGAAGCCAAGCTCGAGGACGAGAACCGCGAAGTCTCGAATATGGAGCTACTCCAACAACGCCTGGCCGAAGCCATGGAGGAAGAGCGCGACCAGTATCAGAAAGATCTCCAAGAACGCGACTTTGCGATTGACCAGACCCGGAAGAAGTACCAGAGTATGTACAACCTGCCTATATGCGTTGATAGAGCTAACATTTCATGCTCACAGCCGAGTTGGCCCAGCTGAGCGAAGGTGAGACTGCCTCGTTCTCAAATAATTCGCTTTTCTAATGCCCTTGCAGAGCTCCAATACCAACGAGATGCGATGAGTCGACTACGGGAAGAGAACCGCAAGGCACGCTCTGAACTGGACGAACTCCACCTGCGTTATGACGATGAAGTATACTCGGGCGGCAACTGGAAGAAAGAGAAAGAGCGTTTCGAGACAAAGATCAATGACCTCACGGCCGCGTACGAGTCTGCCACGAATGCCCAGACGGAGCAGCAGACGCAGATCGTAGGCCTACTTTCTCAGGTCCGCGAATTGCGAGCAGTGTTGGACGAAGCCGAGGCGGACCGTGCTGCGTTACAAAAGGCACGGCGAGCGCTCGAAGGGCGCCTGAACGATATTGCTCAAGAGCATATGGAAGCCAGCAAATTCTCGTCCGACCGAGTTATGCAGGAACTCCACCTGAAGAACCAAGAACTTCGTGGCGCGCTCGACGAGCAAACAGACCGCATGCAGCTCGCAACCGAGAGACTGAAGAAAGCCGAGTCCTACGCCAACGATAGCCAAGTTGAACTGAAGAAGGTTAGGGAGGAGAACTCTGGCCTTGATCGACTCAATGTACGTTGAACCCACATCCTTTATCTCTTCCGCCCATGTATCCGCGTTTCATGATACCTAATATATGTATTTTTGACCTCGTAGGCGACGCTAGAGAAGCAAGTAAAGGAACTAAACTTGAGGGTGGTTGACCTCGAAACGCAATCATACGCTTCATCCCCCCGGACGCCAGGCACTCGTCGCTTAGACTCTCGAATCGAAGAATTGACAAGTAGGATTGCTCGAGACAAGAATGACACCCTACGTATGGTTTAATCTCGGGATTCGTAATTTCGTCCTGCTAATTTGTCCTAAATAGGCGAGAGTGACAAGTCACGTGCACGACGTGAAGAAGAAATACGAGCATATGAAGAAAAAATGCAGGAAATGCGTCAAGCGATGGATGAATTGGTGCGCAGAATTTTTCACACCGCATGAGCTAGGCTGACATCGCTGCGACCTAGCAAACCAACGAGAGCAACCTTCAACTGGCAAAACGTCGGGCCGAGCGGGAAGCTACCGACTTTAAGCAACGAACTCTTGGGTACGTTTGTGATCACTCTATGATACTTTTTTCTTGCTAACACAGGCTCTATAAAGGTTGGAGCGAGAATTGGAGCGGCTACGTGGCAGAATGGAGCGGCCACCCAGCAGAGTAGAACGACCGCCCTCTGCTATGGTCGATCGCAGCTCTCCAGCGCGAATTCCGTCCCCTGTTCGGAAGGAGGTGAAATTCGAGACCTGATGTGTTTACTTTGTGCGCTTAAATGGGGCTTTGGTACGATATCTGTACTATTCTGGTTAACATGGACATATATGATACATCTCATGACTTTTGTAATCAATCATATCGTGTACTCCTCATGCAATATGTGAGCTTAGCTTGATGAGACAGGCTTGGGGTTGGAGACAGTGGATCAATTCAAGTTGTATAATACGGACAAAGGCTAGCAGCATGCTATGAGGCGCAATTTTAGACTCTAAACTAACCAAACCGGAATTAGATTTGACCACGAATCGCTTGTGGGACATAGGGCTCCTCCAACTGTTTGATCTCATCTTCCGTCAGCTTCACGTTTATTCCTCCTGCAAAATGACATTATCAGTCTAGGTTCTGTGATGTTCTTCGTACCCAAACGACTTGCCTACGATATCCTCAAGATTCCGGAGTTTAGTTGACCCAACGATCGGAGCACTAATCACATCCTTGGACAAGGTCCAAGCAATGGCAATCTGAGCCATGCTGACACCACGAGCCTTTGCAATAGCTTCGACTCTGCGCATACAATGACTAGTCGCTCCATAGAAGCAGATCTGGCAACGTACCGCTTAATAATTTCCTGGCTTGCGTCGCCCTTATTCACGAGAGCATTGGCTACCCTGAGACTCGGATTAGAACGATACACGTTGAGGATGGCGATACTCACTGGTCCGTCGAAGATCTATGCGAACTCTCGTTGAACGGACGAGTAAGGGTTCCTCCGGCAAGTGGGTACCACGGGATCATACCAACACCGAACATCTATATTACCGACAGTGTGAGCCAGCCGTTTAGGATAGTTTGAAAGGTTTTTATACCTTTAGAGTAGGCATCATCTCCCGCTCTTCTTCGCGATACAGCAGGCTGTACTGGTTTGTCATCGAGATGAACGGCGTCAGCTTGTTGTTGATCGCATAGTTCTGCATAGCATGGAATTGGTAGGCGTAGCAGCTTGACATTCCGATGTATCGCGCATAGCCGGCTTGGACGACGTCGTGGAGGGCTTGCATGGTTTCAGCGATCGGGGTGCTGTGATCAAAGCGGTGGCACTGCAAGACATCGACGTAGTCGAGTTGCAGACGTTTGAGAGAATGCTTGATTGATTCGAATATATGCTGGACCGGGCGGATGCATTGGTCAACTATTACCTCCCAGGTTGCCTGAACTAAAACGTACCTTGCGGCTCAAGCCATATTGGTTGACATACCCCGCTGCGTCGGCATCGGGCGCAATCCCTGTACCAGTGGTATATTGTTCTTTTTGGGTGCGAGTAACGAGCCCCCACACCTGAAAAGGGTCAATGCCGACTCGTGGAACAAGGTTGCGGCCTACCTTGGTCATGACTACGATCTCATCCCGAGGGAGGTTGTGCTGCTTGATAGCCTTGCCCAGAATGACCTCGGAAAGTCCGTTCGAGTATACGTTTGCGGTGTCGAACGTTTGAATGCCTGCATCATAGCTGAACCACACGTGTTTAAGCAGAAGACATGAACCATAATGCTCAAATAGCACTCACGCTGCTTTGATATGCTTGACTCCTTCTTCCTCTCCCAGCACCCACTCGCTCCATTCGGGTGTTCCGTAGCCCATGAGGCCCAGGATGATTCGAGAAACCTTGAGCCCAGAATTTCCCAAACGAACTGGCTCACCAGTCAGAAGATCGACTCAGATGGCCGGCGAGGATAAAGGCATACCATAAGTCATGTTCTTCTTCGTGGGTTGATTGTTGGGTGACATGGCAGGCGATATTATGTTTTTTTCGAGGGGCGGCGGGTAGCTGGGCTTTCTGTAGCCATTTATATAACCAAGGTGAAGCTGATGACCGTGTGCGGGCAGTGTAAAAATGAGTAGGTGCGAGGAGGCGACGTCGAGATGAGTGAAGTGAAGTGGGTGAAAGAATTGCGGGTCGCAGTTCCACCGGAAAAAGATCGTTTCTGGCAAAGGTACCTTCGCTTCTTATTTTGATTTAGCTATCGACCTGATCGTCGGTGTCGCATCATTGTCCCGCAGTGACCTGATACATTCAATGGATCATGCCCAACCCAAACGGACTGCCCCGTGGCAGTTAGGATCGAGGCTAGACCATGATTTTCAGGTTTCTCAGCTCGAAGCACCAGACTGAGACTACGCTGCTTGAACACGCGCTCGGAAATCCGACCCAGATCAAACCCAGGTGAGGGGTCCGCCTAATGAATCCCGCAGCTGATTGTGTATGCCGCACTAGGCCTGGAAATACGGTTACCAAGTTTTGGGTCGCGAGGGGCATGCATGCTGCAAGCACCCTATAGCGCCCAATGTAGCAGTTGTGCAGGCAAATGTATCCACAATATCTCAAATCGGTGACAGCGGCCGAGACCACGCCTGAACTATATGCTGAACAAGACGGATGTTCCCGAGTAGACCTTGGTCCAAGGATCCTAGCCAGAGCGAGGTCGACATTATAAGCAAAGGGACGACTTGTCTAAGATCGTATAGTCATACGGAGATGCCGAGCTAGTCCAAGGTGAGCCCCAGACATATGAGCCTGAGAAAACGAAAAGGCAACCGATCCACTACTCGGGTACTCAAGTAGAGCTTAGTAGAGGCGATAGGCGAAGCTTATACGACCGAATAACTGGGAGGCAGGCAGGGACCGACCCTGGCGCTTGTAGTGAGGCGAGTAAATGAGGAATTTCGTGTGGGGAGGCAATAGGGGTCGCATTTCGTGGGGGAGAGTGGTATGTACACGGGGAGAAAGGGACGGAAGAGGATATGCCCTTCTGGCAGGGGTTGGGGGACGCTTACGCCAAAAGCTGATGGGGTGACCGGAGCCCAAGCCACAATTAAAATTTGTTGGGCGGAGTAGAGAGGCTGATGACTAGCTGATGCATTTTGTACACAAAGTCGCTACCGATAGGACCAGAGGGCAGGAGGGTAAAGAAAGTAAGGACGCCACCAAGATGGGCAACACCCTCGCGCACGTGATTGGACGTGAAAAGAGAGCGCTAAGCGCCGGTCTTGTTCCTCAGGATCCATGCAACCCGACATGGATCCTCTGTGAGCTTGATATGAGCTAAACCGGCCGGAAAAAAATACAAAGACAACGTTAAGCACAACATTTATGCGCATATAACCTATGTGGACCCCGACATAGAAGATTTATATCCAGGCGTTGATGATAGGTTGTATCACCCTGTATGGTCACTAATTCATTGGCAAAACGACTCGTCAGGGCAGATAAGCGGCCTTGCTGCCCCAGGATTTATATATTGTGTATAAAGGATAGCGCTGCGTAATACATAACCTGATTTCCGACCGGTTACTAACCTACAAAGAACTAAACCTGGCCACGGATCGCTTGGGGAACATAAGGCTCCTCCAGCTGCTTAATCTCTTCTTCTGTCAGTCGTAAGTTTATTGCGCCTGAAGGAGGAGTCATAAATCCGTATTCTACAGAGCATTTCGCGCTTGAACGACTCACCAATAATATCCACTAGATTTTGTAGTTTCGTCGTCCCCACGATGGGAGCACTGATCACGTCTTTTGACAAGATCCAAGCGACAGCAATTTGAGCCATGCTCGCACCACGAGCCTTTGCAATAGCCTCCACTCTAGGCGAGTAATGAGTGGCGGGCATGCAGTTGGCCTTGCACGACGACGCACCGATTGACGATTTCCTGACTAGCGTCTCCTCTGTTTAGGAGAGCCATGGCTGCTCTGCAGTTCATATAAGGAGAAGACGACTGGACGAAGTTCGCACTTACTGATCTGTCGTAGATCGAAGCGTGCTTTCGTTGAACGGGCGAGCAAGAGCTCCCCCGGCAAGCGAGTACCACGGAATCATACCAACCTCAAACATCTATGCGCACTCCCACTATAAGCTCGCTTCCTAAGTTGGACCAAATATATATACTGCTCTACCTTTAGAGTAGGTATCATCTCTCGCTCCTCTTCACGATATAGCAGGCTATATTGGTTTTGCATTGAGATGAACGGCGTCAGCTTGTTGTTGATCGCATAGTTCTGCATAGCATGAAACTGGTAGGCGTAGCAGCTCGACATTCCAATGTATCGTGCGTAGCCGGCCTGAACAACGTAGTGGAGGGCTTGCATGGCTTCAGCAATCGGAGTGTTGTGATCAAAGCGATGGCATTGCAGGACATCGACATAGTCAAGTTGCAGGCGTTTGAGAGAGTGCTTGACTGACTCGAATATGTGCTAGATCAGACGAACAGGTTAGTTGATGGATATATGTTTATGAGACTTACCTTGCGGCTCAAGCCGTACTGATTAACGTAGCCTGCTGCATCGGCTGCTGCGTCCGCATCAGCTCCGATACCAGAGCCCCTAGTATATCGCTCCTTCGGCGTTCGGCCAACAAGGCCCCACACCTGAAAATTCAACTTCAATAGGGTGGTTCGCGGAGCGTAATGTGCCAGAGAACCCACCTTGGTCATAACTACAATCTCATCCCGAGGGAAGTTGTGTTGTTTGATCGCCTTGCCTAAGATCACCTCGGAGATCCCGTTCGAATATACGTTTGCAGTGTCAAACGTTTGAATCCCTGCGTCGTAGCTGCATTAACGGGTTAAAATAGGATACATAACTTACATGTATGAATGTTACCCACGCCGCTTTGATGTGTCTAATACCTTCTTCCTCCCCAAGTACCCAATCACTCCACTCGGGTGTCCCGTAGCTCAAAAGTCCAAGAATGATACGAGACACCTTGAGCCCGGAGTTCCCCACACGAACTATTGTCATAATTAAGAAGATCGTCTCAGACACCGCTTAACATAACTACAAACTATACGTCATGTTCTTAGCAGTTTGATCGTTGAGCGACATCATAAGCGATGTTCCTTTTTCATGTGCGAGGGCAGTTGAAGTTTCGAGCCAGGTGTTAAATGCCGTAAATATTAGGCCTTGTGAGAGGTGGAGGAGTAAGGACGAAGCAAAAGTAGTGGTTGTAGGATGAACGAGAAGGGGAGGGTTTGTGGTGGTTGCTGAGTCACAGCTGACACAGCTGACATAACCAGCCAAATCGCTGTAAACAAAACTGCCCCCTGCGTAGCGCTGCACACGAGACCGATTCTCCCGGTAAATCGTCGGTCTCGCTCCCGTAGTGGTTGTGATGAGTCAGGGAAACCAGTTACGAGACGCAGCTTCTCAGGTGATGAGACCGCAACGGGTACTGCGGGATGTTGCCAGGCATCGGTGAATAACCCATGTGACCCGAGCATTTTCTTTAAGCAAGTTGACCTGCACACGAGAGAGAAACTCGATTCTGCCCGAAAACCTCGGGCGCCTTCAGTTCCTCAAGCATGCGCTCCATCGGCACGCAGCAACTGGCGGCCTCGACACCTACCGCTTGATTTTAGGGCACATGTTGTTCACCCCAACATTGACTCCGATTCTGAGTCCAATTCCGAGCATGAGTCTGATACCGAATACGAGTCTGATTGATTGTATGCGTATAAATCATGTACATATCCTGCTTATCAATACACCAGCTCTCTCTATCTCTGGTTGCCTGTTTGGCTGGGCATCGTGAGATGCCACTGATGAGATTCACAACTTATATCACCCCTGCAACCGAGACTTGATGAGAATCTATTTGAAATTTCGTCTCGACTCATCTCGTTTCGTCTCGGCGCAACGCTACCCCTGCGCGATATCTCCGGGTTCCACAAGCATTTATTCTGAATTCAAGCTGCCAGACTGGTTATTATTAAATCTTCTTAGTATCTTATATGCCAGGTTGTCGAATTGTGCACCTCTGCCTGCCTGATAAGCTTATCATTTTCATCGACCGTTCTGGCCGAGAGTGAGCGCTCTGAAAAGCCTGTTCGCAGGGTCGTTCGCAAGGACCATCGATTCGATAAGCGTTGTTGGCTCACAGTATTACAATGGTACCGCCATCACCGTAAACACTCGTGCCGAGGGGAATCAAACTTGTCCATGAGCCGTAGGTGGCGCCGTAATCAAAGTTTACGATCGGCAGGCTCACCCATCGGAACCGCCAGCCATCTGGCCTGGATAATTTATTATCCGCCACGCTCGTTGGCCCCGAGTCGGCTGCTTAACTTTTCCTGTTCAATAACATTGAGTTTCAGTTCTTTTCATTTCACCAAATCTATGCGCATGTACCATACACTAAAATTGCAGCTGTGAAGTCTTTTAGAGCACGTTAAAAACTTGCAGACAAGTTTGTACCAGTCCAAGTGACCACCCTCTTTTTCGACCCCACTCTCCCATTAATGGTCGACGATCAGTCTCCGTATTCTTCACAGGAACTTGCAATTAGCAAATTCAATACTGAGGAGTTCAGATGGGAACCGGTATTGCGTTGCGGCATGGATGCCGAGTAAAGTTGGAGTGCCCAATGCTGCGGACGTTGGTGTTGTGGATGGAGAGTGTGCGAAGCGTGCCTGAAGGTGTTACGGAAAAGAGAGATTGACCGGAACAAGCTAGGAACAGGGCCCATGGGTTACCTGGTTTGGACGCTCCATGCCGGGCGCGCACGTCATATGCGGAGCCGAATCGCGGCTCCGCATGACGCAGGTTTGCTGGTCGGTGCCTAATTATGCGGAAATCCATCGGTTCTCGGCGATATATCTACCGCAGTTTCCGCCCGCCCTCATCACCCCCACTGCCATGGTCAGCCACCTTTTCTCTGTAGTATCGGTCTACTCACCTCTACACATGCGTAGCCCGCTACTTCTGGTGACGTCCCCGCCGTAGGCTACGACACTACGCCCGTGTCCGTCTCGACGCGTTTCCACCCCAGCGAGTTCGACATGCAAGATACGGATCTGATGCTGCTCACGAGGGACAACGTATTCTTTTGCGCACACCGTAGCACCCTCCTACGCGAGTCGTCCAATTGCTTCGGTGGGCTCATCGAGAATGAAAGCCCGATAGAGTTGGTCGATATGGCCGAACCATCGATGGAGAACCTGGAACCGTATGCTGCACCCTCGGTGGTCGTGGTACCCTACCCCGCCGACGTCCTCAATGTCTTGCTGCACCTTGTCTATGGGCTCTCTGTCGAAAAATACCAGCCGTCTGCGCACACCCTACGTGCCGTCTTACCTGCGCTTCGCGAACTAGGATACGACATCCACGCGTTCGTTACACCCCACTCGGAGCTATTCGCGCTCTTTGTCCAGGCTTCCGTAGCGGCCCCTCTCCCAATGTATGCCCTCGCCGCGCAGTATGCGCTCGAGCCACTCGCGGTGGCCATCAGCCCACTGACCCTCTCGGGCTCTCTCTGTAACGTCAGCGATGAGCTCTCTCGACAAATGGGCTCCATATACCTCAAACGCCTCTTTTGTACGTCCCCACTACCATTTTTCACGCCCTACCCCAAACTGATCACCGTACAAGTCCTCCATCTTGGCCGCATTGACGCGCTGAAATGTCTCGTCCTCGCCCCGCCCGCGACGCACCTCCCAGCCCCCGGCGCCGGCGCGGAATGCAACCCGGACACGCAAAAGGCGATCGCACGCGCGTGGGCACTTGCCTGCGCGCATGTTGTCGTCGACGGTCGGACAGACGCGCTTGCTGCGCTCAGTGCACATGTGCAATGTTCGCGCTGCCAAAAGAACATGGACGAGCGTGTGGCCGCGGTGGTGAGCGAGTGGAACGCGGTCAAGCGCACGATTTGATCGGGTTAGGCTTGTTGGGTTCGGTTTGGTCACGGTGCAAACGCTGCTTGGTTGATCACCTGTTGTAAAATGGTTTGTCCACACACTATACTGTAGCACGAACACTCTATACCCCATGTATTTTTACTTTTGCTTTCTTCGATAAATGATTGTGTTTCCGGGAGATACTATCCCAAGTACTGAAAAATTCTCGACCTCGGATACAGGTTCAAGAATAGAGGTGCCACACGTGCTAAAGCCAAATCTAGGTCGTGTGGACGTGACCGGAAAGTCAACTGACTCTTCCTATAGGAACTAGCCCTACAATTGGGATCGAGAGGTATGAGAACCTGCGATCTTTCCGGCTCGGGTTGAAACATGCAGGGTATCAATCGGTTGTTTCTATAGTTCAACCAATCCTTGCTTGTGTGTAGTCCAGATCTTATTTGACCGACACCACAATGATACCGGTTCTGTGTTTGGACTAAGGCTCCGAGTCGCACATGCCAATGGATTTGAAGCCTAAGTAGCGAGTAGAAGGATGCCTTGCTCAGAAAACAGCATTTGCAGTCCTTTGTTTTGCCGGTTATGCAGGCCATATCAAAGTTATATACTGCAATCCCGTGTAGCTTTTCTAGCTTAACGCAGGTAAGCTAGTTCCACTTTTTGAGTCCATTCATTGACAACTAGCTGAGCTAGCAAACCAGTGATCAAGTGGGCTTTGCCAAGTATGAAAACCAGAATGGCAGATTACCAAGCATTCTGGACTTTACCCTTTAGAATCCGTGCATATATGGACAATTACTGCGTGATATCATCTTTATCGATTGAATCTGGCCAGATGAAGCTCACATCAAGAAGCCCAAGGGAGAACTTATCTTTCTCCTGTGGTGACTAAGTGTTGCCAAGCGCGAAGCTCTCCAACCGGGCATAGCCTTACCATGTCACCGATAGCCACTCGGTGTGGACATAGCCGCTCAGTGTAAAGAATGCTTGAGGCGCGACAGTAACGACCATCTAAAAAGTGTTCCTCGTCTCTGATTCACTATAGGTGAAAATGGCTCGAAGTGCTGACCATGTACCAGCCATTCTTGAGCGCCTAGCCACTGTGGTGAGGCATAGCCCAGTCCCCAAACACCAGCTAAGCTCTCCTAATTCATTGCTTCGGTGACAAAGACCTAATCTCCCGCATGGCAGAAGCAAGGAGGAGACAGCGTCTCCTGAAGAAAATCGCTTCTCCCCATCAATCAATCTAATTCACATGACTGAAACTACCGCCAAGGTGCACAAAATAGAATTAACAAATGATTGTACAGTAAGTGGGCAGACCATTATAGGATGCCTTGAGAATCCTCCTAATGTGCCTCGTATAAAAGTAGTCTGCCGGTGGGCAACCGACTCTCACCTGTTTGCCCAGACATGCAGCTGCCGGCTTTGACTCTGTTCATTACCCTTATTCTAACCTTTCCCGTTATATATGCACTCGACATTGATGAGCCTGAAAGCTCACCGGGTGAACCTCTGGCTAGGCACTCTAACAGGACAGCTACGAATCATTGGGACCGGCCCCTGTTTCGAGCAAGAAGTATGCTCGAGAGCCGAGTTGGCTGTACCAATCCAGGAGACGGACCTTGTAGCAATTTTAACGGATGCTGTCCCATTGGCGGCCAGTGCTGTCCAGACCAAACATGCTGTGACCCCGGGTACGCATACCTATGCATTTCCTCTAGCTAACTGATTTCTGGGCCCTAGTTACGTCCGTGACCTTGTAGGAGTTGCCCTCAAGGGGAAATTTGTTCAGGTACTATCAATCAATGGACCCGAAGCGGGGATCTCCCGTGCAAAAACGACAATTATTGTTGCCGTGAGTCCATGCGTTCTACTTCTGAGTCCGAGAACCTTAGATGCCTCGAATAGCGGCGGGCGATGTGTGCTATCGCGATTCTACGGGCCGGGCCCCATGCAGGGCTCCTAATTCCCCACCTCCCGCCAGCACCCACCATACCGCCCCAGATCCCCCAACCACCTCGGCGCGTACTACATCCCACACCTTGGATGCCACTACGATTCACGAGACCGTGAGTTATGCGACAACTCAGACCGTATATAACCCTACTATGTTTGGAACTGGAACCTTTACACGCAATACTATTGTACCGGCGCCCTTGTTTACTGCACTGTAAGCTCTCTTTCTTTTGCAAGGTTGGCTATGGGAGCACCAATCAATTTGATAGTGCAAACGGATGCATCGAGATTGTCCATATCAGGCGAGGTGTATGTGTTGCTGCGGTGGTTGTGTCTACGGGCGTGTTGGCACTGTTGTAAATCTACGTGATTCCGTAGTCCAAGCCGGTTGTATGCGCGACCGTAGTGGGACATTCTGCTTTCTCAAATCGACATGTGTGTCAGGCCGGATAGTTCGGGGGCCATCCAGGCGCTTTCTGGTGCTAAAAGTGGGGTACGAGGGATTAACAAGTCCATGGACCGGTTAAGGACTCTTCTGGGCGAGTTCAAAATTAAGATGAATCGAGTCAAGGTTGCTTCCAAGCAGAATATTGCAGACGCATTTACCAGGGGAAAGTTCGACCCGACATATATTCGACTGAATTGTCATGTTCCACTTCCTAAAGAACTGGTGCCACTATTGCATGTAGGTCCGCCTTTGTAGCGAGCACTGCTTTTGAACGGTTCAAGATGAGGGCGAAGGCCGGGAATCCACATTAATTCCAAGAGCAGCCGGTTACAGTAGCCAGTGTCATGGAAAAGTTTAACTCCGGGGGCTAATACAAATGGTTACTTCTGACAAACAACGTACAGTTGTTA